>VDFB02079278.1:0-133210 GCA_007258455.2 Sequoia sempervirens | reverse complement strand
ATGCTTAGAAACTTCTCGTCTGATCCAATGGGATAACATTGGGACCCTCTACAATAACCTCTCTCATTTTTTTCTATCTCAAAGGTATTTTCCCGTGGTGGCAAATTTTCACTTGGGAAAAAAGTTGTCAAATGCAAGTAGTTGAAAGTTGCAAAGTGGTGCAACTTTCGTTCTGCAACTCGTGTGACCAAAAAAACTATTCCAATACATCTGAATGGGTACGTTTACACTAGGCATGGTCCTCTTTTGCACCCAAACACGCGGAATCGCTATGAGCTACGTTCAACCAGATCGATCCCTTAAGGGTTCAAAGTGCAAAATGGTTGCAAACTTCAACATGTTGTTACTCAGATACCATGACACTTAGAAACTTATCATCTGATCCTATGGGATCCTGTTGGGTCCCTCTATAATATCCTCTCTCGGTTTTTGCTATCTCGCAGGCATTTTCCCATGGTGGAAAATTTTCACTTGGAGAAAATGTTGTCAAATACAAGTAGTTGAAAGTTACAAAATGGTGCAACTTTCGTTCTGCAGCTCGTGTGACCAAATGGATTGTTCCAACGCGTCTGAATTGGTATTTTTACGCTAAGCATAGTCTTCTTTCACACCTAAACACATGGAATCACTCTAAGCTAAGTTCAACCAGATCGATCCCTTAAGGGTCCAAAGTGCAAAATGACTACAAATTTCAGCATGTTGTTACTCGGATACTGTGATGCTTAAAAAATTCTTGTCTAATCCTATGGGATCGCATTGGGGTTCTTTACAATAAGCTCTCTCTTTTTTTGCTATCTCAAAGGAATTTTCACATGGTGGCGAATTTTTAGTTGGGGAAAGAGCTGTCAAATGCAAGTAGTTGAAAGTTGCAAAGTAGTGCAACTTTCATTCTATAGCTCGTGTGATCAAACAGATTGTTCTAATGTGTTTGAATAGGTATGTTTACGCTATGCATGGTCCTCTTTCACACCCAAACACATGGAATCACTCTGAACTACATTCAACTAAATCGATCCCTTAAGGGTCCAAAGTGCAAAATGGTTGCAAACTTCAGCATGTTGTTACTCGGATATTGTGGCACTTAGAAACTTCTCATTTGATCATGTGGAATCATGTTGGGGCCCTCTACAATAACCTCTCTCGGTTTTTTCTATCTTGGAGGCATTTTCCTGTGGTGGAAAATTTTCACTTGGGGAAAATGTTGTCAAATACAAGTAGTTGAAAGTTGCAAAGTGGTGCAACTTTCATTATGTAGCTCATGTGACCAAACAGACTATTCCAATGTATCTGAATAGGTATGTTTATGCTAGGCATGGTCCTCTTTCACACCCAAACACGCGGAATCACTTTGAGCTATGTTCAACCGGATCGATCCCTTAAGGGTCCAAAGTGCAAAATGGCTGCAATCTTTGATGAGCTATTACTCGAAAACCGTGATGCTTACAAACTCTTCATCTAAGTCTATGGGATCGCGTTGGGCCCCTGTACAATAACCTCTCTCTATTTTTGTTATCTCAGAGTTTTTTTCTTGTGGTGTCCAATTTTCACTTGATGGAAAAAGTGTCAAATGCAAGCAGTGTAAAGTTGCAAAGTGGTGCAACTTTCGTTTTATAATTCGTGTGACCAAAAAAATTGCTCCAATGCGTCCCGATAGGTACGTTTACGCTACACATGGTCCTATTTCTCACCCAAACACACGGAATTTCTCTGAGCTACGTTCAACCGACTTGATCCCTTATGATGGCATGCAAAACAATCAAAAAGAGAAACATACACACGACAGTTGAGAAGTCTGAGTTTTCCACACAAAAAGAATATGATCATTGGAAACTCAAAGTTAGTGGTTGTTGAAGAGTTTGAAGGAGAATATCAATCAAATATCTTTGTTTCTTTGTTAATTTATGTGCATTTTCTTCATTTCTAGCCTATGTATGGGTCCATACAACAAGAGTTTGCTCTAAGATTATCTAAATCTATTGTAGAATGGTTTTATCTTTGATTAGAATCCATTCTTGTGGAGTTCTATTAAGTTCCAAGCAACTTAGACGTAGATTTATGAAACAGGTTTGAACTTGCTCATACAAGGGTTTGAGTGTAATATGTTGAAATAGGCCATTCCACCTATTGTTCAGGTTGTGTCTCGGTGGAATGGACCTGATATAAGTAAGATAGGGAGTAGGAATAAGAAAATAGCATTGGTAAAGGAATTGGAAGAGATTACTAATGTTGCCCCTATTGAAAATTCAGAATTTAGGCCTTAAAAGCAAGGCTAGAAGAGGTGAAAATAAGAAATTGCTTGAGAATAATTTAGAATAGGTTGGAAATAGAGTAAGGTTGTGGAGTTTGATGTGTTCAAAAGGTTTGCAAGAACAAGGGAGGTCAAAAGTATGTTATGGCATGATGCCCTAGTTGGGAAAAGAGGGGTTTTCAATGAAAAAGAGAGGTTTGAGGGAGTAAAAGTGAGTAAAATCAAGGGGCAACATAATTTGGTGCTCAATTAAGTTTGTGCAGGAAAAATGAAGAGTTTGGAAGAGGTTTTGAGGTTGTATGAGTTTTGGGTTCAGGTTCGGGGGTTCGGTTCACCAGTTCGGCCAAATTTTTTTGGAGGGGGGTCTGGTTTGTTTTGGGTTCATTAGTACAAAAAACATGTAAAAACAATATATATATATGCAGCCTAGAAGCATGAATTAGGATTAGAATATCACATAACATCATATAAACAACAAAACCACCATAAACTTGAATGTCATTTAAAACATGCATGATAAATATTCATTGTTGAAACTTGAATTGTGGTAGCTTGATATACATAATCTATTGATGTCAGGGTTCAATTTGTATGATTTTGAAAAAAGAATCCAACTGAGTAGAGTTATCAGCATTCTTCAGAAATCATAAGAATTTGTTTAGTACACTAGCCATTTTCATTTCTTCTTGCAGTCTCAAACATTATTTGTATCATTGTTACATTTGGTCTTGAGAGTGGTAGCTTAATATAGCTCCACAATACAAAATCCAGTTTACACAATGTGCAGTGTAACAATGGTATAGGCAGATTTTCTTTGAAAGAACCAAAGGGTGACTGCACAATTGAAGTGTATAAACACATATCTTTTTGTAATATCAAGGATACTTTTTGAAATCTTTTATGAATCATTTCATGGAATACCAATTGAAAATGCGTATTTTTATTTTACATAAAGTTGTTTAGCATCAATCAATTAATATTCAAGACAAACCATGAAGGACAACAATGATCAATGCTAGGGATAACCAATTAATAAGTATACACGTGAATAAGTCAAGCATGTACATGTGAATAAGGGAAGCACAAGTACTCAAAAACACATAAGCCTTGAAGTATACACACGAATACATGTAGTATACACAAATTAATGCAAAGTATATGCATGAATACAAGGTATACACATGAAAACATGTAAGTCGCAAAGTATACATTGGAACACACATAAGTCACAAAGTATAAACATAAGTTGTAAAGTATACACTTGAATACACATAACTTATATCTATTGAACCGTGAATTTATAATGCAAAGATGGATCCATCGATAAAAAATATTTGTATCAACCAAATAGCCATGTACACATACACCAATATATGTCGATATAAGTATAAATATAGGTACAAAATAGTCATATAGGCTTACGAGAATGCCATATAGGCTTACAACGTCAAATATATCCAATACAAAATATGTACAAAACTACCATGTAGGCATGCAACAAAGGGCTCTGGAATCAAAATTCATTGCTCTCCATGCTCTGAAAATTATTTTTTTCCCTTTTCTTATCGATTGGATGGTGATAGGTCTGTCACTCATTTGTGCTGCACTCGAGGAGTGCTCCTCCTACTCCTAGTGTTTAGTTCTTGGTGAAGTTTTAACTGTTACAATAAGAAGTAAATACATTAATATATAGAAATTACATTATAAAAAATGATATATTTAACAAAATAATCACTTACTGCCATCTCATGATCACTCTCCACGAGGGAAATATTCACACGCCCATGTTGAGGCATGCTAATGCCCTGTATAAACCATCCAAATAGAAATTAAACTACAAATAAAGAATGGTTTGATTTTTCAGTAACTAACATCTATAACAATGAATGTAAATTGAAATTTAGTAATTTGCCTCATACCTCTCTTGTCAGAGCCATCGAGGATTCTATAGCAGATAAAACACCGATCTCCATTGCCCTCGACATATTCAGAGGTGTTTCAGCTTGCAACATCTGAAAATAAAACTACAATAGCAATCCACATCATGACTTATAATGTATGAGATAATGAACAAAATTTTGAGTATTTATTAAACTATATATTTATGACTATCATGCTTACTATTTGCTCTATCCATATCTTGTTTGAAAGAACGTGTTTTTAGGCTTTTACCCATAGCAGCAAGTCATTGAACAGTTTGATAAAATGTTTTCATAGACATGTATGATAACTGTGGTGGCATAGGGAAGGCAGTGAAATTTTTGAACAAATGCCTCAAAGAAATGGGGTCTCGTGGTGATGGAATGCCATTACAAACAAATGCACATCATGGAATTCCATCACCATAAGACCACATTTCTTTCAGGAATTTTTTCAAACAGTTCATTTCCTTCTCTATGGTATTATTGCTTACTATTATGCTTTGATAGAAATTTTTCCAAGCATCCATAGTTTGTTGGAAAGCACCTATTTTAGGATTTCAGTCATAGCAGCAAGGAAGTGAGTAGTTTGATAAAATGCTTTATTACACATGTATGGAAAATGTGGTATCATAGAAAAGGTGGTGAGTTGTTTGAAGAAATTCCTCAAAGAAATGTCATCTCATGGTGATGGAATGGCATTCCATCACCATGAGACCACATTTCTTTGAGGCATTTTTTCAACCTACTAACTGCCTTGTCTATGCTATTGCTTACTATTATGCTTTGATAGATTTTTTCCAAGCATCCATAGTTTTTTGGAAAGCACCTTTTATAATATTTTATCCATAGCAGTGAGGAAATGAACTGTTTGATAAAATGCTTTGGTAGACATGTATGGAAAATGTGGTAGCATAGAAAAGGCGGTGAGTTGTTTGAAAAAGTGACCTGCAGGTGCACCTTTACAAGAGGACGCCTCCATGAGGAAAATTTAGGATTTTGAGGTTGTATAGGTATTTTCATAATGTAATAAGCCTTAAATAGCCATTTTTGAGTTTGTAATGGTCTTAGGTAGTCATTTTAGGCATAAATCATAAAGTTGCAGAATCTTAACAAAAGTTGTCAATCAATGTTGTAAAAATGCAAAAAGGTACCAAGTGGAGGAATATGAAGAGTCAAGGTAGTTGTAGAGGAAATCTTAGGAATTTAGGAAGTTGAAATGATTGGGAAATTTTTTAAAAGATTTGATTCATCGTTGTTAGCTATTGTTGAAGCATTTTGAAGGAGAAAACTAATAAAATATCACTATTATACTGCTATTTTCTGTGTTTTCCTCCATCATCTACTAGTGTACAGTTCTGTGCAGGTGGTAGTGCACCTGTAATTTTTGTGAATTGAAGGAGTTAGGTGTTGGCATCAATTTAAAACTAATTTGAGTGTTTGATATTGAGTTTCAAGCTTTTGGTGGCCTGATTTCTCTAGGCGGTCAAAAAATAGGGGCTAAGGGTTTGATTGCCCAAATGAACTAAAAAGTCCATTCCACCTTTCAGTAGCAACTGTTTCTTGGTGGAATAGACTGGTCTAAATTAGTAGGTGTAGAAGGTAAAGAATTGGTTTGGTGAAGTTTTTGTGTGAGTTATCCTCGCTTCCCTAGTGAAAAACCAATTTTGGTGCCTTTTAAACAAGGCTAGAGTGAGTGAAAAGAGGGCAGGGGTTAAGAAGTGGATAGAATCCCTTGAAAACTCTAAGAGAAGTTGATTTGGATGGTTTTTAGAAGATATGATAGGTTGTAAGTGGTCAGAGAAGTGAATAAGTGAGAAACCATAGGTGAAAGAGGGTGAAAACTAGTGAAAAAGAGTGATTTTGTGAAGGAAGTGTATGTAGAACTTTGGGGCAGTACTATTTGAGGATGTAATGAGCATGTAAATGAATAAATAAGCCTGATTGAAGTGATTATAAGCTTGTGAGAGGTCATGGAATAATATTTTCAATAAGCCCTAATTGATTGCAAGGAAAGTGAGGGTTTTATGAAAAGGGGTCTGAATGAGTGAGAGGAGACCTAAAAGTTGAATAATCTAAGGTTTTCTTGGCTATCTTTTGACTATATGGAGGTTTCAAGTGTTGGTTATTTGTTTGGAGAGGTGTCTCTTTGAAAAAGAGGCCTAATTGTGGCCTAATTCAACATTAAAAGCTAGATTTGGGACAGTTGCTCCAAAAGAGTTGCAAGTGAGTTTTAGATATGTGAGAGCAAGCCATAATGGGTGCCTAGTTTGGAGCATAGACAAGGAAGTGAACTGTTTGAAAAGATTCCTTAGTAAAATGTGGTCTCATGGAATTCCATGACAAGCAAATGCAATTGGAAGTTGCTCCTAGACTTATTACTTATGCTATGTGAAGTAATTGCATCACTACTTATGTTGACTTTCTAAACAACTATATTGTAGTTCAAACTTTGTCATATATCAATATCTAGTTATTAGTTATGGAATGTGTAATCAAGGGAAAAATCAGATTTGTTAGATGGTTAGATCAAATAACATTAAAATCCATTGAATATAACAAAGCACAAAGGAATACAATGAAAATAAAAGGCAATTATATCACCTGCATTCTCCATCTTCCATGATTGACCTTTGTTACACCTCCTAGCTTGCAGTAAATGAAGATGCCCTCAGATTTGTATGAGCAACTATGACGAGTGACAAGACCAAAGAAAGTTTTGAAGGATTTACTTGAAATCTAAATGCCTATGTCTAAGAGCCAATGTCTATGCCTATGCTTAAAACAAATGCCAATATTGAAATACTACAATTGCCTATGACAATAAGTGTGAAACTAAGTAAATGCCTATAATAATTACGTAAAATGTCAAAATGAGCGTCTTTTCTCAAAAGTGAGAAGAAGATGGAATTTTATAGAAAAGGCCATTTCGAATGGATGAACGAGATAAATCGATGAAATGAACGATTCAGATTAAACCTAAGAATCCCTAATTAGGGTTAGGGAAAAATCCTTAATCGAACGGTCAAAATAAAATCGGATCGACGGTGGAGAATAAATGAGGAAATTAATTAGAAAATAAAGATTTTCCAAAAATCAAGAAGATAAGATTGCCTGATTTGTGAGATTCGAAAAATCAAAGAGATAAGATGTGGACTGAAGATAAGATTTGAAAAATCAAGAATCTGCCCGATTGCTTGATTTTTGGGAGATTAATTACCAATTTGAATTAAATTAATTCAAATTATGGATTTTAAGAGATAATAAATAATCTTTTTCAGATTATTTATCAAAAAGGACTGACAGTTAAGATTGCCATGACATTTTAAATAATTTATTTTATTTAAAATGAGAAGAATATTAATTGGCAATTAAATAATTAAATTTAATTATTTAATTTAGGAGATAAGACTAATTAATTAAATAAATTAATCAATTTATTTAATTAAGATAGTTAGTGACGTATTTAATAAATAAATGAAATTTATTTATTTAATAATCAAGAAGAATTAAATGACAAAGGGGAATTAAATAAATCAAGAAATTTACTTAATTAAAGAAAGACTTAGACAATTAGTGACGTATTTAATAAATAAATAAAATTCATTTATTTAATAATCATGAAGAATAAATGACATGAATTAATTAAATAATTATGAATTATTTAACCAATAGTCGAATGTGGACCAAGGACATAATTAAATGACATAATTATGCTAGGACGAAAGTGGTAAAAATGAAGCTTGCAGGCCTAGGTCATTTTTAGGTGTCTACATTTTGCCCCTCTTTGTCATAATGTAGCATGTCACATTGTGACAAAGAAAAATAAGCCAAGAATATGCCCCAGCGAGGGTACGGAGTATCATTGCCCCCTCAGAAAATTTTCAAATTTTGAACCGGTGCCAGAAAAATTTGCAAAGGGTCCTGATAAATCAATTTGATGACCAGAAAAACAACGGTGCAGTCGGTTTCGGATTCTGTCATGTTTAGAGCAACTTACGAGGAAGTCAAAGGTGTTCAAATGAGCCTCCAGTATTGAAAATGCCATTTTGACCTTAGAAATAGGTTGACAAAGGGGGTAAAGTCAATTCACTTTTACTATTTACCTTGCGAAACTTGAGAGCTTAGAGCGAAAGGTGCAGCAGCGAGGATGGTTATTCCAGTGTCAGAGCACCGCGGAGAGATCGTGAGGACCTTCAGACGGCCAGAGGGCTCAGAGCCGGCAGTATGTACCTTAAACTCACTTTGTCATTTTATCTTTTTACGTGCTATTTAATGCTTTTTAGGGTAGTCAACGCATGCGCCGTGACTCATATGCGTTCGCATAAGCCGCAATTGCTTTCACGTTTGACGCATTTGATGTGTCGCGACGCAAGTGCCCAGTCTAACACGGTTGCTCCGGTGGTTCGCGCCGCATTTCATAATTCGTGCAACGCAAGTGATATGTCGAGTCGCATTTGACCTCTAGAGTGCCGCAATCGTCAAATTGAGACGCAATCGATGGGTTGAACGTCGCATTGGGAAGATCATGCTGCAATAGCAATGTTGCGACACATTCGCGTTCTAGTGACGCAAATGACATATCGAGACGCAATTGACATGTCGAGATGCACTTGATGTTTTGAACGACGCAGTTGTGTTTTCGCGACGCAATTGCTTGTTTGCGATGCATTTGCCTGTTTCTTTAATACAACTTGCTTTGATGTTTTCATGCCCCTAGTTTCTTTCCATGATGTTGTCGGTTGTCCAAAAAGTGCTGATGCAGTGTTCATCTTCTTGCAGAGGCAGCTTGCCCCTATCTACACGAGGGAGAGCAGACCGATTACCTTTCGGTTTGCTGATCAGTTAGGCCCATGAGAGCGACGGCGATTGATGCGACTGGGTTTATTCTATGCTGCATTCATGCCCTCCATTCGGGCGAACAGGGGATTATTGACCGCATTATGTGAGTGATGGCACTCTGAGACCTATTCCTTCCACCTACCGACGGGTGAGGCTACCATTACCTTGGAGGACGTCTACCGAATTCTCTGGATTCCTATTCGAGGGGAGTGGATTGTCTACGATCCGCGGCATGGGGAGCAGACCTTCCGTGTCTATTATCGGGATCAGGGTGCTGGATTGGGGATTCAGGGTTATGAGATCCGATGGGAGTTCTTGGCGGAGCACTACGGTCGCTTCGATGCATTTCTGGCAATGATGATTGCGGGTATCCTGATTCCTGACCGGCGAGGACATGGATTTCTGATTGGTTGGGGGGACGTCCTGGTCGGCATGAGGTGAGATAGGATAGTTTATGTGTGGGGTCCTTGTCTGCTAGGGATGCTTTATCATCAACTTCACGACGTCGTGTACAGGAGAGGAGAGAGAATCTCCTGTGGGACCACTCTTATGATGATCTAGGCATAGGAGCACATTGCCATATTCTGCCCTCCTATTGACAGACCGCAGCTAGCCGAGGGGATGCCCTACTCTTACTACTATGTCGGCGCATTACAGCAGACCCATATGGGCGAGACAGGGTGGTGGCAGCATCGGATCGATACCATGGTGACGTTCATCTAGAGGCCGTATAGGGATTGTGAGGCATGGGATGATGAGGACGAGCATCTCAGCTTCTGCAGATAGTACAGATATCTTATTGGCAGGACAGTGCAGACGTCCTTGATCATTGAGATGTACCTGTCGCAGCGTGTATTGAGACAGTTTGGCGAGCAGTAGGATGTGTCCGTAGGGACAACAGAGTATGCTAGGTCCTCCCGAGAGTATGCTTAGGGGCCAGCCATCCCAGTAGCATTTGCGACTCAGCAAATAGACAGGCTGGTAGCCCAGGCCTGGGGTTGGAGAGGAGGAGCAGCAGATCCTGGTACGACTCCGGCATATGATTTATGGTGGCAGGCATGCCGACCAGTTCCCTTGATAGATCCTGATGGGCCAGCACCAGTTGACAGGTGGTCAATTATTCCAGAAGTGCCACAGGTCAGACGAGGTGGTAGAGGCATAGATGGAGGCAGAGGCAGAGGCAGAGGCAGGGATGGAGATGGAGGGAGGGGTGGGGATGACGGAGGCAGGGGTGGAGATGGAGGTCGGGGTGGTGATGACGGAGGCAGGGGTGGAGGTGGAGGCCGGGGTGGGGATGATGGAGGCAGGGGTGGAGCCAGAGGTGGGGATGATGGCGGAGACAGCCGGAGGCGGAGGCGAGACGGTCAGGTACCAGGCTGTAGGGTGCGACAGCGCGTGGTGAGGGTAGCATTAGATGCTATCCCCGAGGTTGGTGAGGAGGGAGAGGGTGAGGAGCAGCCCAGACAGGAGGGAGAGGGTGAGGGGAGATAGGAGGAGGAGCCAGAGGTGAGGGGACAGGAGGAGGCGGAGGGGGAGAGATAGGAGGAGGATGTGGAGGTGAGGGGAGAGGCGGAGGATGCGGAGGTGAGGGGAGAGGAGGAGGATGTGAGGGGACAGGAGGAGGAGGCGGAGGCAGAGAGGCATGAGGATATGCCAAAGATGGAGGTGGAGGTGGGTGGGCAGGAGGAGGAGGTGGCAAGGCAGGATGAGGAGGTGGCAGGGCAGGATGATGATGATGACGAGGAGGATGATGCCATAGGTGAGGCCGAGAGACTTCTCAGATGGAAAATGGTGGAGGGGGAGGAGGAGATACCGTCCACTTCAGGGTTGCCGCCAGGTGCTACAGTCGATTAGAGAGTGGCAGACCTTCAGCAGAGATTGGACGCTAGCTTGGCACAGGCCAGGTCTCTACAGTCAGCTTTGGAGGTAGCCTGAGTAGAGCGGGATCAGGCGGTTATCCGCCAGTAGGATGCAGCCCAGTGGTATACCGAGTTTGCAGCTTTGTGCATAGGACCTATGGGAGACATGGCTCGGGAGTTAGCCAGAGTTAGCACGAGATTGGGGACGTACCGGACGCTCTATGAGCAGGCAGCGCCGCTAGAGCCAGGAGATCCTACCTTATCCCGATCACAGATGAGGATAGGTAGCAGACAAAGGTCAGGCAGTGGCAGTGGTACGAGGAGCCATACCAGTGTCGGAGGGTCTATCTTGACAGGACATACTTCAGGGCACAGGTCCCATCATTCACGCAGGCACACTCTGAGTCACAGCCATGGGTCGACTGGTTCAGCACAGAGGTCAATACCGGGCCAGCCACCAGTGACAGATCCGTCCCCCTCTCAGAGTCTGGCTGCAATCACTTCACAGTTGATTACTACTATCAGGATGATACCCTCACTCACGGTTCCATCAGTTTCTCGGACAGAGGTTGCCACAGGAGCCCCTATTGCTTCAGAGCCAGTGACAGGGCCTCAGCCACCACCACATTCTTCACCCCGAGGGGATGATGAGAGCCTACCCTAGGGGCATATTTGTATTTTGACACACTATGTATATTATTGAGCCTGCGAGCTCCATTTTTTTGGGATATCCGTTGACTCTATCCTGTGACATTGTACCTTTTTGAGAGGACATTATATAATCATGCAGTTTTGATGCGGCCTACATGTGTTATGTGATGCTTTTGCTTTATGTATTATGACATGTATGATGTACGACCTATGATGCCATGTATGTCCTATGATGCCTATTTGTGATTTTTGATTTCATGATGATGCAATGCATATTTATATGATTATGTTAATGATGTGCATGATGTATTTATGTAAAAGATGCAATGTTGATGATTATGTTAATGCAATGCTTGTGCTTATGTATATGATTTAATGTCATAGATGATGTATGTATGGACCTAATGCAATGTATATTATCATGTATGAACTTATGTTTTTTGGATGTCACAGGATATCATCGTGGGATGGATGAGAGAAGATGACCAGATCGAAGAAGAGAAGACATGAGCCCTATGAAAATGCCTGTTAATTCCTAGACCAAATCCTTCAAAACTTTACTGTAGGACTTTTAATATTTATTGCTCTTAATCATCATTGGGCAAACTGTTGTAATGGCCAACAAACACCATGATATGACATAGATCAAGGTGTGCAAGGTTGTACCATTATATAAGACAAACAGTCACAGACAAGGATGATCATGACTCATACTATGAGCGTGATTGCCCCAGTCTTGTTGTCATAATCAACCACAAACAGAAAAAGACAAGGACAGATCATGAAACGTCACTGCTTCTCTAAATCCTATTTCCAGAACATCCTTGAGAAACTAGTGACATGACTGCCAAAATACAAAAATAAAGTCCCTATCATGATATGTCGTTGCTTTTCTAAATCCCAGAATTAGGACCTCGCTGAGAAGCTAATAGTCATGCGCGTCAATTGTCATGCTACGTCACTGCTTCTCTAAATCCTGCTTATTGGGATCTCGCTGAAAAACTAATAACATGATAAAAGATCAAAAAGACAATTTGTCAAGTGTTTTCCAAGTGCATCTGGATATTCACTGTTCTGGCACCAAGATGCCATGTTTGATAATGTCGAGATGTCGAAATGTTTAAAGTTTTGATTGACCTTGGAAAATGCTGAGAATTGGTGTATTCAGGAAGGACACATCCTGAATAATGCCAATATCAAGAGGATTTGATCCCTAATGGTCATAAGGGGTCCCTCAAAATAATGACGATGCCTAGGAAGGACACATCCTAAGGCAGAAATGACAAAGTTGATTCTTCAGAAGGACAGATCTGAAGAATATTGTTGTCGAGAAGAGTGATCTTTAAATATCAAGAGAATCACTCAAAATGTCAAATGACGATGACGACACCTAGGAAGGACACATCCTAAGGCGTAAATGACAGAGGTTATCATTCAGAAGGACTCATCTGAAGACTAACCAAATTTTGACAGTTTGACTTGTTTATGATGATTTGACTTGTTTTGACCGAGTTTGACTTGTGTTTGATCGTATGCCGATATTGTCATGATGATATGAGTGACATGTTGATGAGATTAGCCATGTTTGAACAAATGACTGTTTTTACTTTGGTTTAGGAGTTTCCCCATGTCAAAATTGATTGAAGACTTTTGACGTGTGTGCCAGTGTAGTGCCATGAACCCTAATGGACTGACCTAGTGCAGCCTCGGGGGTTCATCAATAGATGGCCTTGCCTACGTCATACACTCAGAGACCTCGTAGTTCGACACGATCAATGACTTTGTCTTGGTGAGCAAAGATTGTGTCATGATTTTATTTTGACAAACCTAAAAGGACTGACCTAATGTCTCGGGGACTCAAGCATGAGTCTTGCCTACGTAGCAAATGCGCAGAGACAATGTAGTTCAGACAGATGACGAAGACTGATTTGACACGACTGACTTTGACAAGAGATTCCCATGTGTTTGCGCTTTTTGACCAGTCTGATGTTTTTGTTTGGTTTTGTTCAGGATGTTTTATGATTTTTAGGTCTTTTTTCATAACATTTTGCGATGTTTTTGGGTCTTTCTTTAGGACTATTTTCCAATGTTTTTGTCTTTTTTCAGGACTTTTTGTGATGTTTTTGGTCTTTTTTCAGGACTATTTGCCAATTTTTTTGTCTTTTTTTAGGACTTTTTGCCAATGTTTGTCTTTTTTCAAGACTCTTTGCCAATGTTTTTGTATTTTTTCAGGACTTTTTGCCAATTGTCAAGATCATGTGTGACATCCACTGCAGTTTCATGATAAATATTTTGCCCCCAGTCAGGTCTAAGACTTAGCCATTTGCAAGGGACATGGACGGGATGCTGCTGACTTGGTAGACGGACAGTCATCAGGACTTGATGTCAATCATTTATCTACTAGGACAGGTAGGGTAGGATGTGATGGCGATTTTGCAGAATAATGGTAGAAATACCTTTCATCCTAGGCCAAGTTAGACCAAGTGACAATAGATGGCAGACCAATGATTGATTACGCATGGCGCCTATTTTCCAGGTTTTCACCATGGTACTTGTCCAAAGTGCCTGTTTGCCAGGTTTTCACTATTGAACGAATCATTTTTCTCTTTACTATTTTCTTGACTTTTTGTTTTTTTTTGGTGTCACCAAGACACCTGTTTGCCAGGTTTTCATCAAGGTGACGATTTTTATCATTTTTCAATTTTTTTGTATTTTATGATTCTCAGCTCCATCCTCTGATACTATGTGTAGAACTTTCGGAGATGTAAACTGTTGATGGGTTCCATCAACTATTCCCCATTTGGAGTTGCCAATTGATAAGCTCCGGAACCAAAAGAAGATATGATAATATAGGGACCTAGCCAGTTTGGTTCAAATTTTCCTAGCTTTTCTCTGTCTGCTTGGTTCTTTGGGTTCTGCATTAGAACTAGGTCACCGATGTCAAACTTTCTGACCATAACCTTTTTATTGTGCTGCGACAAAGGCGGTTCTAATATGCTTGGAGATGATTTAGTGAGTTTTTTCATCTTTCTTCCAGCATTTCCAGCTCATGCAAGCATGATTGTCGGTAGTCCTCTTCATTAGTAAGACCCTTCAAGGAGACTCATAGCGAAGGAATTTTGACCTCAATGGGTAAGATGGCTTCAGCACCAAAGACTAGGGAAAATGGGGTGGCCCCTATAGGAGTACGAATGCTAGTTCGATAAGCCCATAGAGCAGGGTTAAGTTGTATGTGCCAGTCATGGCCAGCGTCATTGACAGTCTTTTTTAAGATCTTGATAATGGTTTTATTGGACGCCTCAGCTTGGCCATTTCCTTGCGGGTAGTATGGAGATGAAAAGTGGTGTTGGATATGGAATCGTTCACATAACTCACGTACGTCTTGGTTTTTGAACGGACGTCCATTGTTAGTGATGATGGACTACGGAAGGCCATACCGGAAAATGATGTAGTTGAGGATGAACTTTGATATTTTTTTGCCAGTAATATATGTCAATGGGATGGCTTCAATCCACTTTGTGAAATACTCAGTGGCGGTAATAATGAATTTATGGCCGTTGGATGAGGTTGGATGAATCTTACCCACAAGATCGAGACCCCATTAAGCGAAGGGCCAAGGAGAAGTGATGGGCCAGAGTTCCTGTGCTAGAGCATGGACCAAGTCACTATGTATTTGACATTTGTGACAAGTCCTGACATATTCAATTGCATCTTTTCCATTGTCGGCCAATAATACCCAAGTCTCGTCAGTTTCTTAGCTAGCGTAGGACCACTCGAATGAGATCTGCATATACCATCGTGTACTTCTCGTAAGGTCGTACATGCTTCGTCGGTGTCAAGACATCTAAGGAGGGTATCGTCGAAACTACGGCGGTAGAGGGTATCGCTGACAATGGCATACCTTGCGGATTTTCTAATGAAGGACTTATGTTGGTTATTTGACAGGTTCGGTGGAAGGGTGTGAGACATTAGGTAATCGTAAATGTCTTGATACCAAGGAGAGTTGGGACCAACAAGTTCACAAACCATTTTCGATTCTGGGATATCATATGCCGGTACCAAAAGCTGTTCTACTAAGAACTCAAATTGTGACACATTTTTAGGGATGTCCAAGAGAGAACTAATAGTAGCCATTGCGTCAGCTGCCTTATTTTGTACCCTGGGGATTTCTTCAAAATAAATTGATTGAAAGTATGTCAAGAAACTGTCCACCATCCTTTTGTAGGGAAGCAACTTCTCATCCTTTGTTTCATAGTCATCATTCACTTGATTGAGTACTAGCTGGGAATCCTCGAATACAAGCAAAGTCTGAATTTTCCATTTGATTGCCAACTTGAGACCTATGACTAGTGCTTCATATTCGGCAATGTTATTTGTACAAGGGAAAGCGATCCTGAATGACTTAGGAATTGAATCCCCCTACGGTGTGATAAACAAGATTCCAACGCTTGAGCCATGACCAGTATGAGACCCATCAAAATACAGTTTCCATGGTGATGCCGGTTCCGCATGAAAAATGGACTCATCGGGAAAATCAGTTACTAATGGATGAGTGGCTTGAATCGCTGCGTCTACTAGTTGATCTGCTATTACTTGCCCTTTTATTTCTTTTCGCTCAACATACTGTATGTCATACTCGCTTAGGATCATGACCCATTTTTCCAACCGACCTGTTAATGCTGCTCGACTTAGTAGATATTTCAATGGATCAATTTTGGCAACCAGTTTTGTCTGATGACTGAGCATATAGTGTCTTAGTTTTTGGGATGCAAAGACAACAGCGAGGCATGCACATTCAATGTATGTGTAGTTCAACTCATAGCCTATCAACGTACGGCTGATGTAATAGATTGCTCTTTCTTTTCCTTCGTGATCATTTTGGGCTAGCAATGCCCCCAATGCTGAACTAGTAGTTGAGATGTATAGAATCAATGGCTTTCCATGAATGGGCGGCATGAGTACTGGTGTTGACAGCAGGTAATCTTTGATTTGTTGGAAGGCCTCTTGACATTTATCCGTCCATACAAAGGGGACACCTTTGCATAACAAGTACTGGAATGGGTGGCACTTGTCTGCCAATTGGGCTATGAAACGGCAAATAGATTGTACTCTCCCCTACAGAGTTTTGAGTTCACTGATCCCTCTAGGTGGAGGCATGTCTATGATTGCTTTGACCTTTTCCGGATCGACCTCTATGCCTCTTCGGGAAACTATGTATCCCAATAGTTTTCCTGATGTGATCCCAAAGACACATTTCTTAGGGTTTAGCTGAACTTTGTACTCTTCAAGTCTCGTGAAAATTATGTCGAGTACTCTCAAATGATCTTTCCTAGTTGTTGATTTGGCCAATAGGTCATCTACATAATCCTCCATTATATTGTGCATCATGTCATGGAAGATCGTGGTCATAGCCCTTTGATATGTGGCACCTGCGTTTTTGAGACCAAAGGGCATGACGTTCCAACAGTATGTACCCCATGGGCAAGTAAATGTTGTTTTGTGTTGATCCTCAGGAGCAATGCGGATTTGATTATAACCGGAGAAACCATACATGAGGGATAGCATCTCATGTTCTGCAGTTAGGTCTACTATGATGTCAATGTTGGGCAAAGGAAAGTCATCCTTTGGACATGCCTTGTTTAGATCCCGAAAGTCTGTACATACCCGAATCAGCCCATTTGGCTTTGTCACCGGCACTAGATTGGAAATCCATTCAGCATAATCTATAGACCTTATGAATCCGGCATCCAGTAATTTCTTTAACTCAGCCTTGACCAATAGAGCAACTTGAGGGTGCATTTTGCACAACTTCTGCTTGACTAGTTTAGCATTGGGTAATAGTGGTAGATGATGCAGAACCAGTTTGGGGTCCAATCCTGGCATGTCCACGTAGGACCATGCAAAGTTGATTTTTCGTTCTGTAAAGAATTTATGAAACTCTGGTTTCTCTTCATCAGTCAATGATGCAGCAAATAGGACCATCTTGGGGTCTTCTGCAGTTGAAATGTTATCCTCTATTGTGTCCTCAATAAGCATGGCCGATTTCTCCTGTTGCATGGGGAGAAAGTCCAGTCCTCCATCTTTGGGTGCCTTAGAGAGGTTTTCACCCGCAGATTCGTCCTTTATTTTTACTATTTTATCGTCAAGAGGTGCCTTTCGGTTTTCACCTAGAGACGTTTCATTTTTTACTTTATTTTTACTTTTGCGACTAGAGGACTGGACAGTCTCGCCGAAGTATGCGGTGTAGTCTAAATCAATAGAAAATCCTGATTTGTGGTCCCCACTGGGTATGCCTTCTCATAATCCCATGAATTCGGCAATGGCTTCATCATTTTGGAATGTGTCCAGAACTGGCGGTCCTTGTTGGTCCCAGTCGACTAGTTCAGGGTAAACTAAAGAGATGCCATCGTCAAGGCTAGTGAATTGGGGTGAGGATGCGGACAACATGCAGATGGATTCATTGATGTTGTAGATGAGGTTATCATCATCCAACTCTACATCGGACTCTATCCAATATTCTCCTTCACTAGTGTCATATTCATTGTCGTAATAAGGAGTGAAGGTTTTAGAGCCCTGGTTATCAATGTCGTCTGACACTTCAGATAGATTAGACTGAGGGGGGTCAGATGATGGTTGTTGTGTTTTATGGGAAGTGGTAGTAGGGCTTTGACTATTTGGTGCCTGTTCAATTTTGAATGTTTTCCAAAATCGTTGTTCAGAGGTCAATTCCCCTGGTTTGACAAACAAATCATCAAGACAACAGTCACTTAGGGATCGTTCTGAGCCAAATTCCCACTCGTGGGAGTCAGTTTCGGTGAGGGGTTCCCTAGTAGTCTCGACACTGTCAGAAGCATGTACTCGCTCATTTAAAAGTCCAGAGGTACGTCGATCACCATTGGCAAGTGATCCAAACCCTAATCCAAGATACTTCAAAATTTGAAAGTTTCTATGGGTTCCCTTCGGCCTGTTTTGTCTTTTCCTAGGCCACTAGTACTATCGTAGCCTTTAGCCTTCATGAAGTCATAACCTTTGCCATATATTTGAACTGGTAATGGGGGTAATGTGACCGTATCCTTATAGATCCATCCTGTGATGTCAGCAAGGTCTTCCTCACTCATGTCTCCCCACTTGATAAAAACTGTATTCGGTGGGACTATGAAGGTTTCCTGAGGTTCCATTCGGAAACATGGCCGACCATAGTCCTTGGGAGATCTAGGCATTGTTGTTATGTTGTATGATGTGTGCAGTTTGAATTCTCCGCAGCCAAGGTCCTGGATTTTGACAGTTGATTCAGTCTTAGGGTTGGTGGAAGGTGGTGGTATGGTGGAAGATGTGGATGGAGCAAATGTGGAAGATGACGTGAGTGTGGAGGGGTCAATGTACTTGGATGACAAGGAGCCAGGTGCTTCTCGATTAATAGGTACTCATTTTTTGGAGATACCCCTTAAATTGGTACAATATTGGAAAGGGTCGAGGTCTCCATATATGGTGACTTTTGTACTGTCAAAAGGAAACTTGAGGCATTGGTGGTATGTTGATGGAACGGCTTTTAAAGCGTGGATCCATGGATGGCCAAGTAAAATGTTATATGGTAGTTCCAAATCCAGGACCTGGCAGGTTGTGTCTACAATGACCAGTCCCACTCTGATAGGGAGAGAGATAACACCCCTTGAAGAGCATTCCTCGTCATTGTATGCTTTTATCACTATGCTTTTCGTTGGGTCTACGCACGCATCAGAGAACCCAAGAGCCTTAACCAATTTGAGGGAGCATATATTCAACCCTGCTCTGCCATCTACTAAAACCCATCTAACTTTGTGCTTGTGGACAAAATTTTCTGTGTAATGCGTCATTGTGGTTGGTTTTATGTGATGAGTAGTCTTGATCTGAGAAGGTGACATGGTGCGGCGTGGTGAGATATCCCACCATAGTTTCAAACTGATTGACATCGATGTCCTGAGGGACCGACGACTCTAGGAGAGTTTTGTCTAGGATTTCTTTGTGCGCCGGAGAGATACGAAGTAGCTCAAGGATAGATATTTGCGCGGGAGTCTTTCCTAGTTGGTCAATGAGGTTGAACTGGCTTTTGGGTTTCCACTGTTGTGGGGTTGAGACAAGTTTTGGCTGTTTAGCCGATGCAGCAGGTTGTGATTGTTTAGCCGATGGGCCCGGTATTGTGATTTTGGCTTGTCTAGGAGGAGGTGGACCAGCTATAGTGACCTTGCCACTGCGAGTAGTAGCATTACACTGGGGTGCTCTCTTGACCGTAATGGTATTGATGTACCCATCTTCAATTCGGACATTGTTTATAATTGGTCCACTAGAATAATCGTACTTGACTCGGGCGAAGTTAGCTTGGTTCTGTGAACCTGACGTGGATGCATTATGAGAACCATGATCCTGTAGTGGATTCTTGTGGATAGTATGATCTGCATTAGAGGTGAATTGTGATCCACCTACTTCGATTGTGTGATTTTCAATAAGATCTTGAATTAGGTTTTTCAGTTGTCGACAGTTAGAGGTTGTATGTCCTTTGGCTCAATGGTATTCGCAAAGTGCATTGTCATTCCACCATGATGGTTTGAACTGTCCTAGGTCATATGGTTTGATTTCTGGAAGTGTGATGACCCCGTGCTGGATGCATTTCTTAAGGACTTCTTCAATGGGTTCACCCAAATGGGTGTATGTGTGACCCTTAGGAAATTGTCTCATTTGACGATATTGCCCTTGACTGTTTTGACCACCTTGGTTATTTGAAAAAGTATTGGGAGGAGGTGTCAATGTCATTGTTGGTCTGTTTTGTTGTTGAACCCCTTTTAGGGCTAATACGGGACCTACAGTATTTGCAGTCTTGGCATCAACAACACTGTCATTTGTAACATGCTTATTCTTAACCCAATATTTGTTTTTGTCAGCTGGTGGATTGACGTTCATGTTTTTGGAACAATATCTTAGTTCTCCCTTTGCGATAAGGGCTTTCTCAATCTGGACTCCCTTTTCGACCAATTCTGTGAAGTGTGTGCAACAATGTATTTGCAATGCAAATTTTAGGGGCCCTAGAAGTGTTTGGACGAACATGTCAACTTTTTCCCTTTCAGGAATGTCAATGTGACATCGACTAGCAAGGCTTCTCCATTTTTGAAAGAATGGAATAAATGTCTCACCAGAGTCTTCTTGCGTGAGATTGCACAAGCTAGCGATAGAGGTATCCATGTCAATGTTGTACGCGTAATTTCTTATGACTTTTCGTTTGAGCTCATCCCATGTTTGGATATCTTTTTGAGTTGAAAACCATTCAAGGGCTTAACCCGCCAAACTTTTGGAAAAAAGTCTCATCAAGTATGTTGGTTCGTAGGCGATATCCATACAGTTGGTTGCGAATTCGCGAACATGTTCAAAGGGATTTGTCTTGCCTCTATATTTTGTGAAGTTGGGTGACACGTATCCTGGTGGAAATGCAGGCATACGTAAGTTCGTGTCAAAAGGGTATACATCCAGGTCATATGATATTTCTGATTTCCTGCCTGAAATGTACATGTTTTGCATATTTTTCTCCATATCTCTCATTCTTGCTTTGAGTTCATCTATCGTAGGGTCGTTTATGTTTCCGTATGTTGGGTTGCCCAGTACACCATGTGTTCCTGTCTGGTGTGCGTGAATGTTGGTGTATTGTGGTGGTACGGATTGTTGTGGTACATATGACATGTGTTGTTGGTATTGGAAGTTATGATTTGGTGCCTGTTGATGAGTATGAATGTTGGATGAGTATGTTGGGATGTGTCCTCCAGCCATGTGTGTCGTTATTTGGGGGATGTTGTGACCATGACTGTTATGGTGTGTCAATGATGTCATGGGTTGTGTTATTTGGCCACCTTGTGTAAATTGTTGGTTTTGTACAAGGGGGACGTTTGTGTTTGTACCTTGGGAGGTAATGACATTTGACTGTGTTGTCGTGTTAACGTTTTGTTGTTGTCCTTTAATAAAGATACGTCTTGTGGCTCCTCCCAAAGGATTTTGTGAATTACTACTGAACATATTTGTCGAAGTTGTGTTCATGGTAGTAGATGTAGTTGTCAAAGGGGGATTGTGGTGACTTGATGATGCCCCCGTGGTATTTACTGTCATGGTAAAAAGAGGATTGGAATAATTTGCCCACGTTGTTGAGGAGCCAAGAGTGGTTCCATCCGATTGGGGTAGTGTTTTGGATGTTGTGGATGATTGTGATCCCCCGATAGATGTAGCATTTATTGTGTTGGAGATGTTTGGGATGTTGGGCGTGGTATGTACTGTCATTGTGGTCCCAAAGGAAGTATTGTTTGTAGTATTTAGAAGTTGACCACTATGTGACATGTTATGTGTGTTATTGGCATTAGGGTCATGAAGTGTCAAATTTAGCGTGTTGGCATCAAATCCTGGTGGTAACTTAGCTCCTTCACTCAAGAGCATGGCTACGAATCTGTCTCTATCCTGACGAGCTATTGTTTTAGCAAGCTGATAGACCTCTGGGTCTTGTGTCAATGCCTCTATGTTTTCCTGAAGTAGTTGACCATTTTCATCTCTTTGCAAGTAGAGTTCAAATGTACTATTTGACGAGGATTGCGTTGTTGTTGGAGGTTGATTATCTAGATTGGTAAATAGATCGTACAAGGTCCAGTTTGAGTCATATGGAGGATTGTTGACAGTAAATGGGGGGTCTTGTCTAAAGTTTTCCATTTGTCTCTTTTGTTTCTAAAGTCTGGTTTCAACCATAAATGAGATTGCTCAAATAGGAATGATAGCCTAAATGTGAGTATGACACTATGTGAAGTCTAATTTCAAAATGATAACTAGAATGACTAATGTTTTTGGATTTTTCGTGAATAGGATATGCAATTTGTATGCAATGTAAGACAAGGTTATCTAAGCACCTCTAAACTCGAACTTTATTTTTGATTTTGACTGCTAAAGGACTTTGTTGGAAATGACAAGTTGACTAGGTCTAAATGACTGGTGAGTCTTCCTAACTAAACTTTTGAGTTGGAAGAAATCTCACAAAAGAGGACAATGACTAAAGGAGGTTTGATAACTTAGTCCAAGAGGGTCTAATGTCAAAAATGATGTTTTTGCAAAGATGTGCTTAAGATTTTCCTAATCCTAAGTATGCAAGTATGGACCTAGGGACAACGTAATGTTGAATGTATGAAACTAGAAGGAATGATATATGAAACCTATGGTGACTAATGCAAGCTTAGACAAGACTTTGAGCAATTTCAAGTTTTAGTTTCTGACAGAGTCTTCTTGGTGACAGAGTTTGACAAATGGTTGACAATTTGAAGACCTCAGGTTTCGACTGTAAAATTTAAAATGTTGACAGGCAAGTGCGTCACAGTTTAGCAAATGCGTCACATATTAGCGAATGCGGTTCAGTTTAAAATCCATTGAATATAACAAAGCACAAAGGAATACAACGAAAATATAAGGCAATTATATCACCTGCATTCTCCATCTTCCATGATTGACCTTTGTTACACCTCCTAGCTTGCAGTAAATGAAGATGCCCTCAGATTTGTATGAGCAACTATGACGAGTGACAAGACCAAAGCAAGTTTTGAAGGATTTACTTGAAATCTAAATGCCTATGTCTAAGAGCCAATGTTTATGCCTATGCTTAAAACAAATGCCAATATTGAAATACTACAATTGCCTATGACAATAAGTGTGAAACTAAGTAAATGCCTATAATAATTGTAACGCTGAATAAAAGCTTTGCACAATAGACACAAAGAAGATCGTTAGAAGCACACATGTAAATAATACCAAAATCTAAAATGCAAATTCATTCGTTAAGCAACAAAGAACATGGGAAAGTAAAAACGTAATTAAAAACTAGAACAATCTCACCAATCTTCAAACGTATTTCCATGATTCATCTCGATTGCCCTTCTCCATTTTGCTTGTGTAGTATAATTGCCCTCAGATTTTCAAGTTCTGCAAGTATAGCCTAAGATAGTGATTAGCAAAATATCAAAGATTCAAGACAAAAGTGCTCTCCAAAGTTACAAAATTCGCGAGAGAGATTGGAATGAAGAATGACAAATCAATTTATAGAAAATTGATTATTCGAATGACAGGTCAAGATTGAAAGATCAACGGACGGTTGAGATTGACTAATTAGACATGCATTCTGTTAACTGATAGAAGTGACATGAGTGATTCAATTTAGAAATAGAATTAAAGATTAAATAAATGATTTAATCTTCAGTTCGGCATTTGAAAACATAAGAATTATCTTTGCATGAACAATATAAAGATTGATTAAAGCAACTCTCTGTTTGAACGCACGCACAACATTTAATTAATTAAATAATAATATTTAATTAATATGCATGTGCACGCAAATGAGTTAGAACTGGACGATTGAATGGTTAGACGAGGAGATTACTCGAACACGCCACTCAGACATCAAATGAATAGTTAACTGAACGATTAAAATAGATGTCGAGTCGATTAAAAGTGAATACTTAGATAACTCACATAATTATCTAAAATATAGAAGAATATGTTAAAATAGAATTTATGAATTAAATAATTCATTTAATTCAAGAGACAATATTCGAAGGATAATTAAATAAATAATATTTATTTAACTAAGTGATGAAAGGACTCAAAATGAATAATTAAATAAATTAAGAATTTATTTAATTATAGTTGAAATATGATAAAGATTAAATTAAATAATGATTTATTTAATTTAACTGGAAGAATAAGGTTAATTAGTAACATAATTAAATAACAAGCGTTTATTTAATTAATGGAAGAAATAAAGAAAAGTGAATTAATTAAATAATTAAAATTATTTAATTAATAGAAGAATTAATGTTAAGATGTATAATTAAATAATTGACATTATTTAATCATGACCATGAATAATACGAATTATGCAGAATATGGAAGTCGCAGGCTTAAACCAGATTTCGGTTTCTACATTTGCCCCTCTTTGATACAATGTCACTTAGGAATTGTGTCAAAGAAAATCGATGAAAATATGCCCCAGTCATGCTCCAGATTAGAATAGGTGAAGGTATGCCCCCTCGGGAAAATTGACAAATTTCTGAAATGTTCAGAAAAATTTGGAAATGCACCCAATTAGTCCAGTAGATAGGCAGAAATGTAATGCAGTTGACGGAATTGGGTTCGGAAATGGGAGGGATGGGTACGGGATGATAGAAAATGGAACTTTACATGGCCAGTAGGAAAGAAATGCCACCTAAGCCCTAGGTATATATTGGAATTGGGGTGAAAAACTATTCATTTGCACCCACCTAGCTTAGAGATTTCAAAATTTGCTCTGACTTTCAGCGAGGATGTCTCCAGTTCCAGCCACCCATCATCGTGCATACAGGATCAGGACGTTCTAGAGACCAGCCGGCGCGGACCCCCCGGTATGGACCTAAAACTTACCTTTTGAAAAGTTTTGATTTGCACGTATTTTAAGACATTTATTACAATTTTAGCTCTGCGTCACTTTTAATTTTGCACCGCATGTGTATGCGCGAACGACACATTTGCTCGCGAAAAGCCGCATTTGAATTTTAACGCCGGTCGGCTAGCTTATGTTTTAGCGAATAAACGCATGTGTTTATTTTGTTACGCATTTGAAATTTTGCAACGCATGTGCATATTCATAGACGCATTTGTTTATTTTCATACGCATGTGATTTTCTGAAACGCATATGAATAGCTATAGCCGCTTTTTCTTATTTAGAAACGCATTTGAGATTATGCAACGCAAATGATAGTTTTGTGATGCATTTGATTTTTATTAACCGCATTTGATTAATAATGACGCACATGTAATTTTTGAACCGCATTTGTGGAAAAGCGACGCATGTGTAAAAGAATGACGCATTTGCAAAATAACGACGCATTTGCATTTTATGTTAAAACAGTCAGGTTGCATTAGAATAGATGATCCAGGCTAACATGAGGCATGTATGATGTTGGTGCAGGTTGTACTTGACCCTATCTATACACGTGAGTCGAGACCCACGACGTTTTGATTCAAAGACAGCCTGCGGCCGGTCGAGCGATGGACTCTATGGCATTTAGGTTTGTTGCATGTGACCGATATGCCCCAGATTAGGGCAAATCAGGGATTGCTGACAGCACTATGTGAGCGGTGGCACTCAGAGACATCGTCGTTCCATCTTCCGACTGGAGAGGCTACAGTGACTTTAGAGGATGTTTATAGGATACTGAGACTGCCTATTAGAGGGACATGGGTAGTGTATGATACGCAGAGGGGGATAGAAAAGATGTGCAGATATTACCCCCACGCTGACGTTAGACAGCTAGGGGTTGATGATTACGAGATTAGGTGGCGGGTATTGGCTCAGAGGTATAGACAGTTAGACTGTCTAGTAGCGACCTTGATAGGTGGCATAGTACTACCTGACCGCCGAGGACATGGATTCCCTGTGGGATGGGGGGAGATGTTAGTGGGCATGCTGGAGCGTCGAGTTGTATATGCCTGGGGTTCGTGTGTGCTAGGGATGTTATACTTCCACCTGCATGACATTTCCTATAGAGAGGCGTAGTCGATGAGCTGCGGCACCACGCTCCTGATGGTATGGGCGTGGGAGCATATTGCTATTTTTAGACCACCTATGACAGTAGATCTAGCTCATGGAGTGCCATACGCCTTTTGGTATGTGGGAGCCACCACACAGCACCATATTGGAGACACAGGCTATTTCAGACACTCTATAGACCTGATGCAGGAGTTTACATGGAGACCGTACCTAGGCTGCGAGGTGTGGTCAGATGAGGGCGAGCATTTGCCATTTTTTTGACAGACACAGTATTTGGTGGGACGGACAGTGTCCCATATGCACATCATAGAGCGGCAGTTGCCGGATCGGGTACTGAGACAGTTTGGAGAGGTACAGGATGTACCTCAAGGGAGAGCCAAGTTTGCCAGGTCGTCACGAGAGGTCCTATTATGGGGGCCAGAGATTCCAGTCGCCACTGCAGAGGCGGATATTGATGGTTTACAGGCACAGCCATGGGGATGGAGAGACGGACCAGCAGATGCAGGGACCACTCCAGCTTATGATCAGTGGTGGGCATTACACAGGCCAACTCCCTTGAAAGATCCCGGACATCCCAGATATCCCAGCAAAGGCAGAGGTAGGTGTGTAGGAGGCAGTTGGAGAGGAGGCAGAGATTGATGCCCTTGGATTGCTAGGTGCCTACCAGGAGGATGATGATGAGGATGATGATCACGAGAGAGAGAGATCAAGGATCAGATCCTGGAGGAGATAGACGAGGAGGATGGGAGAGACAGGGTCTGTCAGGATGAGACAGAGCTTTGATGGAGAGGGATCAGGCAGTAGCCCGATGGCAGGAGACTGAGCAGAGATTCACAGAGCTCAGGTCATTATGTACAGGACCATCAGTAGCATTTTCCAAAGAGTTGGTCAGAGCCGGTGAGAGGGAGAGATACTACCGAGATCTGTATGAGGCAGAGGTTCCCCTAGAGAGACGGGCTCCCAGTTTTTCAGCGGCACAGAGTAGTAGGTCCCAGACCAGGACCCACACACGGACAGTGAGCACAGAGGGAGTGGATCAGCCATGTAGAGCAGGGCCATATAACAGACCTCCCATGGCTCAGAGATCAGTCGGGTCCCAGCATCATTCTCCCCCACACTCTCGGCATGATGGCAGTGGCAGCTCAGGATAGAGATACTGCTTGAGATCCATTTGAGACATTGTATTTTGATCTTATAGCCTGCGGGCTTCCATGTATTTGTGATACATTATGACATTGTTATGTGACACGGTTGAGTGATATATATATATATGATTTTAGCGGCGATTCTGTTGATATGCATTTCTATTTATTGATTATGCAGTTTTTATTTATACATGTGATGTTTATATGACATGCCTATGTGATGGATGATTGTATGTACTTTATGATGTTATATGATGTATGCAATTTATATTATTTATGAGATGCAATGTGATGTTATATGTATGATGCAGACGATATGTGTGTTAATGCAAATGTAATGTGATGCACGTATTTACAGTTGATTTGTACATGAAATGCTTATAATATGCATTGGTTGTAATGATTATTGTCTATTATGCCATGGTGATTTAGATGTAAAATATGCCTATATGTATGAATGTTTCTAACATGTATGTTGATGCAGGATGATGCACACTGTTGTGTGTCACAGGACTTTGCCATAATGCAAGAAAGAAGAACTGTTAGTGTGGAAAGAAAGATCGAGCAAGAATGAAAGACAGAAGATAGATGTTAGTATTAGGAATCTTTGATATTTTGTTGTATCACAAAAGGAATTGCACTTTATCATCATTGGGCGGGACTAATACAAATAGAGAAAAACACTGTGATATGACATAGATCAAGGTGTGCAAGGTCATCCACTTGCTAATAACAGACAGTCGCAGACAAGGATTGTCATTAACTCATACTAAGGACACAAGTTGCCCCAGTCTTTTTGTCAAGACAAACCACAAACAACAAACAAAGTAAAAGACGGGTCATGAGACATCATTGCTCCTCTAAATCCTTCATGGGACATCCTTGAGGAAACTAGTAACATGACTCAAAATCAAAGTTAAAAGACAGTCGACAGACAACAATCAAAGAAAATAGAATTCTGATACGTCGTTGCTTCTCTAAATCCTTCATGGGACATCCTTGAGAAAGCTAGTAACATGAATCCCAGTCATCAATGCAAGATAAATGATAAGATAAACAAGCCATAAAGTCAAAAAGTCAGTAAAATATTTGCCAAAACATGATTTGTTTGTTTGATTGGTAGAGCCTGATTGCAGGAGATACACATACCGGATAAGACTGTGAGTTTGGTTTCGATGTTATGACTATTTGTATAAGGCATGACAAAGCCTGGTTTCAGAAAGACATGTATCATGTAAGACGTTGAGTTAGATGTCGTTGATGTGATAACCTATGTAAGGCTATGTTTGACCTTGTCAATTATGCAAGAAGGACTCATCCTGAATAAGACATAGGTTGATTGTTTTGATAACGTCTGTTTCCAAGAAGGACACATCCTGTAGCATACTTTAGGTTGATTTGTTTGAATTGTTTTATTTGGTGAGTTGTTTGATTTGACCCAGAGACATTGCTGACTTGTTCACCAGATTGATGCATGACTTGATATGATGCATAGACAATTGACTATGTGTGATGACAAACCCTAAAGGACTAACCTAGTGCGGCCTCGAGGGCTCATCGATTGATGGCCTTGCCTACGTTGTACACGCAGAGACCTCGTAGTTTGACTTGACTGCGACCGAAAAGACTGATCACAAACAGAAGACGTGTGTGAAAGTGAATGTGATGAACCCTAATGGATTGACCTAGTGTGGCCTCGGGGGCTCATCGTGTGATAGCCTTGCCTACGTTGTACATGCAGAGACCTCGTAGTTCGACACAACCAATGACCTTGTCATATAGACATATTGATTGAATCATGACTTTATACAGACAAACCTAAATGGACTGACCTAATGCCTCGGGGGCACATCGGCGAATGGCCTTGCCTACGTCCAGTCGCAAAGGCAACGTAGTTCGACAAACGACAAAGACTGACAAGTGCGACTGACTCTGACTCTGTTTTTGGATTTTCGAAATGTTTTGATTTTTTTTGTCTTTTTGAAGTTTTATGATGTTTTTGTGTTTTCTCAGGTGTTACATCTCCAACACTACCAATGTAAGAACCAATATGACACATGTCAAGCATTTTCCCCCAGTCGAGTATAAGACCAATTGATTATGAATAGGGTAAAACGGGGGATATGAAATACTCTTGATGTCAATCGTTCCAAGTTATGGGAAAGACTACCACTTATTATGAATGGTATATACAAATGATGGACAGGAAAGATAAGGGATATGTACAGGGATAGGTATTATGTACAGGGAAGTGGACTATGTACAAGGAAAGTGGACTATGTACAAGGAAAGTGGACTATGTACAAGGTAGTAGAATAATAGTAGACAAAGGAGCAAAGTTGAGTACACATGGCGCCTGTTTGCCAGGTTTTCACCATGGTACCTATCCAAGGCGCCACCGAAGTGGTTTTCACCATTGGACGAATGATTTGTCTTTACTATTTTTCATATTATCTAATTTTTTTGGTGTTACCAAGACGCCTGTTTGCCAGGTTTTCACCTTGATAACAATTTTTTTTTTTTTTGATTTTTTTTTTTTTTTTTGTATTTTTGCTAAATAAGACAAAGGACTCCCAGAAGCTATGCGTAGAACTTTTTCAGATGCATACCATTGATTGGTGAGGACAATGGTTCGCCTTCAGGGGTAGAGAGTTGATACGCTCCTGATCCAAAAGCTTCAGTGACAACATAAGGTCCTAACCAATTAGGTTCAAACTTTCCTGGTTTGTCTCTTTCTGCTTGATTCTTTGGGTTCTCCATTAAAACCAGGTCACCAATGTCAAAGTTCCTATTCAAAACCCTCCTGTTATAGCTGCGAAGGCGATTCTGGTATGCTTGAAGATGGTCTAGTGCCTTCTGTCTTCGCTCATCTAAAAATTCTAGCTCATGGAGTCTCGACACTCTAGTACTCTTCATCATCAATATGGCCTTTCAGGGATACCCTTAGGGAAGGAATCTCGACCTCAATAGGTAAAATGGCTTCAGATCCAAAGACAAGTGAATATGGGGTAGCACCAGTGGGAGAGTACCATACTTGTCGAAGCCCATAAGCAGGGGTTAAGTAAAATGCAGTCCACGACCAGATCATTGAGCAGTCTTTGAGATTCTAATGATGGTCTTGTTAGATGCCTCTGCTTGGCCGTTACCTTGTGGGTAGTATGGAGTGGAAAAGTGATGTTGGATATGAAATTCATCACACAAGTGGCGAACTTCTTGGTTCTTAAATGGGCGGCCATTGTCAGTGATTATGGACTGAGGGACACCATATCGACAAATGATATAGTTTAGGATAAATCTAGAAATTCGTGTGCCGGTAATGTATGTCATAGGAATGGCTTCAATCCACTTCGTAAAGTACTCAGTGGCAGTGATAATGAACTTGTGTCCATTAGATGATGTGGGGTGGATCTTACCTATGAGGTCGAGTCCCCATTGGGCAAAGGGCCATGGTGACGTGATAGGACGAAGCTCCTGTGTTGGGGCATGTATCAAATCTCCATGAACTTGGCATTGGCGACATTTTGTTACAAAGACATATGAGTCTTTTTCCATAGTAGGCCAATAATAACCTAGTCTCATAATCTTTTTGGCTAAGGTAGGACCGCTAGAATGTGAACCACATATACCCTCATGCACCCCAGGCAAGGTTGATTGTGCTTCAGTAGAATCAAGACATCTCAGTAGGGTATTTATCTAAGGCACATCTATATAGGGTGTCTCCGACGATGGTGTATTTGACTGACTTGCGGAGGAATGTTCTACGTTGGTTATTGGATAGGCCAATGGGTATGAATTCAGCATGAAGGTAATCATAGATTTCTTTGTACCATGGGGAATCGGGACCAACGATGTCACACACCATTTCAGAATCTGGGATATCATAGGCTGGGATCAAAAGTTGTTCTACCAAGAACTCAAACTTAGGCACGTTGTTAGGAATGTCAAGAAGTGATGCAATTGTAGCCATAGCGTTTGTTGCCCTGTTTAAAACATGAGGTATTTCATGAAATTCGACTTTGTCAAAGTACTCTTTAAAACTATCTGCCATGCGCTTGTATGGAGTAAGCTTCTCATCCTTAGTCTCATAATCATCATTGACCTGTCTGATTACTAGTTGAGAATCACCATAAACCTGTAAAACCTTAATTTTCCACTTGACCACCATGTGTAACCCTGTCACTAGAGCTTCATACTCTGCCATGTTGTTAGTGCATGGAAATGCAATCCTGAATGACTTAGGGATGGAATCACCTTGTGGTGTGATAAACAGTATCCCAGCCCCTGAACCATGATTTGTATGTGAACCATCAAAGTACAGTTTCCATGTTATGTTTGTGTCAAATGTGAATATGAACTCATCAGGAAAGTCTGCACTAATGGGTGATCTGCCTGTATGGGTGCATCAGCTAACTGATCAGCAATGACCTGTCCTTTAATAGCTTTCCTTTCTACATACTGGATGTCATACTCACTAAGTATCATAACCCACTTGGCCAGTCGTCCTGTTAATGCTGCCTTACTAAGAAGATATTTCAGAGGATCTATTTTGGCAATCAGCATTGTTTGATGGTTTAACATGTAGTGCCTCATTTTTTGGGTAGCAAATACTACTGCAAGACAGGCATGTTCAATGTTACTATAGTTGAGCTCATAACCCACCAAAGTCTGACTGATATAATAGACTGCCCTTTCATGACCTTCATCGTCATTCTGTGCAAGCAATGCTCTGAGTGATGAATGGGTTGCTGTGATATAAAGAATCAATGGTCTCCCTTCAACAGGTGGCATTAAAACAGGTGGTGTAAGTAAATATTCTTTAATCAGTTGAAAGGCCTCTTCACACCTAGGTGTCCATGCAAAGGGTACTCCTTTCTTAAGTAGATGTTGAAAAGGGTGCGTCTTGTCTGCTAGCTGCACTATAAATCTTCTGATAGATTGCAACCTTCCCTGTAATGTCCTTAGTTGGCTGAGATTGTTGGGTGGTGGCATGTCCATGATTGCTTTCACCTTAGCGAGGATCTACTTCAATGCCTCGTCTAGAAATGATATAACCTAACAGTTTTCTGACTTGACTCCAAACACACATTTCTTTGGATTGAGTCTCACATTATACTTCTCCAGCCTCTGAAATACCCTGTCTAAAACTTGTAAATGTTCTGCCCGTGTCTTGGATTTTACAATAAGGTCATCGACATAATCCTCCATACAAGTGTGTACTAGATCATGAAAGATAGTAGTCATGGCACGTTGATAGGTTGCTCCTACATTCTTGAGTCCGAAGGGCATAACATTCCAGCAATACGTTCCCCACGGACAAGTGAAGGCTGTCTTAGGTTGATCTTCAGTGGCAATTCTGATCTGGTTATATCCTAAGAATCCATCCATAAGGGACAATATCTCATATCCTACTGTCATGTCAACTATCATATCTATGTTAGGCAAAGGGAAGTCATCCTTAGGACAAGCCTTGTTGATATCTCTAAAATCAGTGCAAATGCGAATGCCCCCAGCTGGTTTGGTAACTGGTACAAGATTGGAAATCCAATCTGCATAGTCAATAGGTCTGATGAAACCAACGTCTAACAATTTCTTGAGTTCTGCCTTGACTAATAAAGCAATTTGTGGATGCATTTTTCTCAACTTTTGTTTTACTAGTTTGGCACCTGGTTGTAAAGGCAAGTGATGTAGAACAAGTTTAGGATCCAACCCAGGCATGTTAGCATATGACCAAGCAAAATTTATCTGTCTCCGTTCAAAGAAATCGTGGAACTCCGATTTCTCTTGTGTTGTCAATGACACTGCCAAATAAATCAATCGAGGATTCTCTTTTGTGCCTATGTTGACTTCTACTAATTCTTCCACGAGCATGGGTGACTTTTCCTGTGCAATGGGGAGAATGTTCAAACCTCCATCCTTAGGCACCTTAGAGAGGTTTTCACCTTCGGATGCGTCCTTTCTTTTTACTTTTTCATTGTCTAGAGGTGCCTTTCGATTTTCACCTAGAGACTCATCCTTTTTATCTTGTTTATTCTTTTTCTCATTTTTGTGACTGGAGGGTTGAACAGATTCCCCAAAATATGCTTTATTGTCCAATTCAATGGTAAAACCAGCTTTATGATCTCCGTTAGGTATGCCTTCATGTAATCCCAGGAACTCAGCAATGGCTTCGTCGTTCTCAAAAGTGTCTAAGACAGGTGTATCTTGTTGATCCCAATCTATGAGTTGGGGATAAACTAAGGGCATGTCATCGTTGGAGTTATCAAAGTCTAATGGGGTCAAGGTAAAGATTGAATTATTCATGTGATTACAAAAGTCTTGTACCAAGTCTATTTTTCTCTTGGGTTTGGGTCTAGGTGGATGAATAGGTGGGCCTAATGCCAAGGTTTGACTATCGGAAATAAGTGGCTGGGGTTGCCAAGAGGTAGGATCAAGTGATTCCCAATAGTAATGTTTAAACCATTCCTCTTTTGTCATTTTCTTTGGTGGACAGGAATTCAAAGGATTGGGTGAAGAACTTAACATCAAGTCGAGTTCTCCAAATAACTTGTCAAGGTCCATGGAAGAAGTAGAGGATAAGGAATCCCACTCATAGTCATTAGAGTCAGGGGAGTTACAATGATTTTGGTTCACTGGTTCATGAGATGTCTTGGTATCTTCTGAAGCACGTACTTCCTCAAGTAAGGGTGATGGAGTACTAGGAATGCCAATCTGAATCGGTTGAAACCTTAGCCCTACTCCTTTTGGCCATTGAGAAACAAATATTGGTTCCACTCTGCCATCTTGGTTTAAACCTAAACCACTTTGTCCATCATATCCTTTTCTTTGCATGATTTTGAAACCCTTTCCATATAGACTTGTAGGAATATGAGCAAGTAAAAGGGATTCTTGATTATCTTCCTTGTACAGCCAGGAAGTGACATCTTCTGTATCCACAGCCTCTTTGCTTAATTCACCCCATTTAGTGAAATTTGTTGTGGGGGGAACATGTATAGTGATCATAGATTGTCCCCTACCTGCTATAGGTAAACCATATGACTTAGGAGGGACCAAATGGCTAACACAATAAGAAGTCTTCATGTAATACTCTCCACAACCCTTGTCTTGGATCTCAACCCTAGGAGTAATAGGAAGTGAGGGTGAAACAGATGTTCGAGTGAGTGTGGACGAGTCAACATAAGAAGATGGATTGGACGATGAGGCCTCTTGGTTCACTGGCACTTGGCGTTGAGGGATCTCCTTTAGATTAGTGCAATACTGAAAAGGATCGGGATCACCATCTATAGTTATTTCGGTGCCATTGTAAGGGAATTTAAGACACTGATGATATGTGGAAGGGACCGCCTTCATGGCATGAATCCATGGTCTACCTAGCAGAAGGTTATAAGGGAGGGTGAGATCCAAGACCTGGAACTTTGTCTCCATTACCGCAGGACCAATTTTGATAGGAAGTGTTACCACCCCCTTTGATTTTCGTTCTTCATCATCATAAGCCTTAATGACAATACTCTTAGTGGTGTCTACGCATGCTTCTGAGATACCTAATGCCTTAATTAGTTTTAAAGTGCATAGATTTAACCCTGCTCCTCCGTCTACCAAAACTCGTCTAACTTTGGTGTCATCGACAAGGACTTCTAGATGTAAAGGGTCATTGTGGTTCGTCTTATGTGGCATAGTCTTGTTCAGAAAATGTGGCATGATGATTATTGGTCAAGTAGCCCACCATTTCCTGGAAACGATTGACATCAAGGTCAGTAGGGACCGTGGTGTTCTGTAAAGCCTTATCGAGGATAGACTGATGCTCAGGAGAGATACGCAACAATTCCAAGATTGAGATTTGGGTTGGGGTCTTCCCCAACTGATCAAGTAGGTTATATTGTAACTTGGAAGGTTGAGGTGTTTGCTGTGATGGAGGGCCTGGGATAGTAAACTTAGTACGACGAGTATTGACTGCACACTCAGGATTAGCATTGATAGTAATGGTATTGATGTTTTGATCAGTGGCGCGAAGGCAATGAATGATTTTTCCACTATCATAATCATGTTTGATACTCGCATAATTGGCAGACATATTGGTCTTAGTACTCGAACTGGGGACAGTTCCTTTCCCATGGTCATGTAGTGGGTCTGAAAAGACTTGATGATCAGTGTTGGATGTCTTTTGTTTTTGTCCACTAACCTCAATAATTCTCTTGTCAACAAGATCCTGTATGATATTCTTCAGTTGTCGACAGTTTTGTAGGGTATGTCCCTTAGTCCTATGATAATCACAGAAGGCATTGTCATCCCACCAAGTTGGTTTAAACTGTCCTGGATCATATTGTCTTGGTTCCTACAGTTGTATGAGGTTGTGTTGTAACAGTTGTTTGAACACCGACTCAATGGGTTCCCCTAAGGGAGTGAACTCACGTTTTTGAAATCTCCTTGGTTGTGGACGTTGAGTATTTGAGACTGTGTTAGGAGGTTGATTGACAGCATTAAGCGTGTTGGCAAAAGTATGAGGTCCTTGTAATGTGAGGAGGGGTCCTGCTTGTAATGTTTTAGCATCCACCACCCCGTCGTTGGTGACATTTTTGTTGTGAGACCAAAATTTGTTTCTGTCAGTGGGGGTGTTTTGTACGATTGGGTTTCTATTTGATATTGTCATTTTGATTTCACCCTTTTCAATAAGATCCTTCTCTATTATCACCCCTTTTTCCACTAGTTTTGAAAAAGATATGCAACAATGTACCCTTAAGTTACTCCTGAGTTTTGGATGAAGGTTTTCTTGAAACATTGTAACCTTTTGTTTTTCGGGTATCTCGACAGGACACCTACTTGCAATAGTTCTCCATCATTGGAAGAAAGCAATGAATGTTTCACCTTTGTCTTGTGTTGTGTGACACAAGGTTGCTATATTTATCTCATGGTCAATGTGGAAGGAGAATTGCTCCACAAATTTCTCGACTAGTTCGCCCCAAGATCTAATGCCAGAATCTAAACCTGAAAACCATTCTAGTGCCACTCCTACAAGACTTCATGGAAATAGCCTCATAAGATACGTGGTATCGTAAGCAACATCTATGCATATGGTAGAAAATTCCCTGATATGTTCTACTAGATTGCATTTGCCATTGTACTTAGGAAGATTCGGTATGACATATCCATGAGGGAAAGGTGTCATGTACAATGATCTATCAAAAGGGAATGGGCATATGTCCTTTGGTGAAAATGATTTCTTAGTTGAGACCGACATGTTATCCATTTGCGTTTGTAATGCGTGCATTTGTGTTTGCAGGACGTCAACTTGGGTCAAAGATGTGCTAGGAGGATTATGCGGATCCGTGTATGTATTCTGAAATCCAAAGTCTCATGATGGGTTTTGATTGAACGTTGGCATCTGAGGTGGATTTGGATTCGGAATATTGGTAAATGTATTATGGTCTGGTATCTGCATAAATCGGTGTTGACCTGGGTTCTGTGTAAACGGATTTTGAGTACCACTCTGTGACAAGAGATTATGATTCAGAATCGGTGTGAATTGGTTTTGACTTGGAATCTGTGTTGACGGATTCTGACTACCAATCTGTGCAAAGGGATTCTGATTCGGAACCAATGTAAATTGGTTTTGGCGTGGAATCTGTATGGACGGATTTTGATTACCAATCTATGAAAAGGGATTCTGATTCGGAACCGATGTAAGTGGATTTTGTGTACCAGTTTGGGAGAGTAAATTTTGACTCGAAAACTGTGTGAATGGATTATGATTGCCATATTGGAAGGAGGGGATGCCCCTTGTTTGTGTAATACGCGGTATAGTACTAGTGACTTGAGCACTAGGTATGGCAATTGGCTGTGGTATGGTACTTGTGGTACTAGCATTAGGTATAACCGTTGACTGTAAACTTGTGGCACCGACATAAGGTGTGGAGGCTAAGGTTTTAGACCTTTTATTCCCAACAAGAGGACCGAAGGGATTAGATGATGAAGCCCCTGTAGTGAAATTAAATCCCGACGTCATGCTAGGTGTACCAAATGGGGACGTATGGACTATCGTACTCTGTGTAGACGTGCTAGATGGCATAGTCATGGTGACCTGAGGTATAGTAGTACTAGCAGAAGTGGTATTTGTCCCTTGTGTAGGTTGAGTTTTTAAGGTGCTAATGTCAAATCCTGGAGGTAAGGTAGCACCTTCAGTTAGCAATTTGCCTAAAAACCGTTGACGATCATTTGCTAGGTACTCATCTACAAAAGAGGAAAACTCAGGGTCTTGTGCGGCAGCCTTTATGTCCTCTACTACAATGTGTCCTTGAGTGTTTCTAGTGGTGAATTTGTCTAATAAAGTCTTATGAGGTCTTGAAGAAAATGGATTGATGAACTCGTTTGGGTTCGACATGTTTTCTCTCTCTCTTCTCTTAGACCTAGTTTCAACCATGTAAGACAAGCTCAATATGCGGGAAATGCAAGACTATATCTAGAAACTGTATGACTCTATTCTATGTTTTTGGGGTTTTCTTATGCAAATAATGAATGTTCTAGGATGACACTAGTCTAGACTCTAAAGATGCAAAGTCTAAGCAAGACCCTAAAGTGATCAACTCTATAAACCCAAGATGAAGGGACCAACTACCTAAAGTCAAACCAAGGTGTCAATTTAGTTAAGTCAAGGAACCAATGTAGGACGAAGATCAAAGACAAGTTGAGTTTCCTAACTAGACTGATGAGCTAGGATGACTCTCTGTAGGACAAAGTATAAGATGATAAGACTAGGTTCAATGACAGATTTCGTTGACACTATGACCTTTCTAGAGTATAGATGGTGACTACTCCTAAAGTTTGTAAAAGTGACCTTTCTAGAAGTCTAATGCAAGGTGATATGTACCCTAAGATGAAGGTAAACTCTAACTGAAGACAACTATGGTAATGACTAAATGAACCTAAACGATGCAAAATTGAGCAAATCGTTTCAAGTTTCTGTTTCAAAGACTATTTGTGTGAAGACCACTGAAACTGGTATAACAGTGTTGACTGGACAGTTACTGTAAATTTTGGTTTTGGTAATTAGGCAGTCGCGTGTCGTTTAATTTTAGGATTCGCGACTCAAAATGGAGTTGCGGTTCAAAGCTGACATATCATTTCGAATATACGGATCACGACTCAAATTGTCCGGATCGACTTGGAATATAGCGTACAATTTTCAGCGAGCCAAACTGACAGATGCGACTCAAAATTAACATATGCAACTCAGAATTTACAGTTGCGACTCAAAAATAACAGATGCGACTCTAAAAATCAGATGTGTGTTTCTGGTGAACAGTTGCGACTCTCTGTGAATTTTGAGTGACATGAAATTTAAACTGACACAGTTTCTATGATCAAATTCAACAATCAAAGACAGTCGTAAGACAAAGTGTTTTCAGTTTCAATTTTAGACTCAAATAACGTTTAAAGTGATAATAGACAAGCACATCCTAATAGGCCAAAGGCCTAGGGTTTGTATACTTGGTATAGCTCACCGAAATAACCCAGATTGGTGATGAACACCTTTCCTTCTCGAGAGTGGATAGCTTAGGAATTTGGTGGCATTGGCTCCCCTCCATGGCTCATTAACATCTTTCGAGCACACCAATTCTAAATTCTTTGGGCAATGACCTCCCAAGAACTGCTATCTCTACTCAAGGGGATCAGTAGTGAGTATCTTCGAGCATGATATTGTACCCTACACTAATACCAAGCAACGACCACAAATAGGTTGGTCTCTACAACAAAGGGTATTTAATTCGGCATTAGTTCGTGGGGTGTGATCCATCTGTGTGAGTCCCCTTTTGAATCCATCTCGTTGGAACCACACTCGTGATTCTTGGGGTTTCCCCAAGAACCCACTTTTATATACCGGTTGGAAGTCCCTCGGGTTTAGGGTGCTACCGGTCTGAGTCGTTCTGGGGTGAGTACTTTTTCCCACCAAAACAGGCCCAAGTTCTAGAGTTGGTAACCGTTTCTCTTACACCCAGGATCGCATGGATGCGCAAGGGGAGAGGATACTTTGATATACCAAATCGTAAGGGTAACCAAACTTGTGCTTTCGCACCAAACACAGTAGACACTTGTTAATTTTAACCAAACGAAAGATTTGCTACACTACCAAACAATCTGTTTCAAAATTTAACTAGGGTCTTCGACAAGCGTCCTGCAGAAGATATTATTAGTAATTTTTCAATATTGTCTTCGTCAATTGTCCTGCAAAAGCTTGTTAACTCCAAATGGCCACACGCTGAAAATCAAATATCAGTATCACGAAAATTAATTGAAAATTCCAGATTGTCGAAAGCAGAAATAAAATTTTACCAGTCAATTGCGTCGCTTCGTTACCAGTCAGATGCGTCGTTTCTTTTTTAGTTGCGGTTTAGGAATTGTCAGATGTGTCGTTACTATGTCAGATGCGGTTCATAAATCCAATTGCGGTTCAGAAAGTCAATTGCGGTGCAGAAACTTCACATGCGTCGTTCCGTACGAAAAATCTGCAAAAATGAAAATTAAAAGATCTACGGATCCGCGAAGATGGTGTCTTCACGTCAGGTTCACCAAATGTAACGCTGAATAAAAGCTTTGCACAATAGACACAAAGAAGATCGTTAGAAGCACACATGTAAATAATACCAAAATCTAAAATGAAAATTCATTCGTTAAGCAACAAAGAACATGGGAAAGTAAAAACGTAATTAAAAACTAGAACAATCTCACCAATCTTCAAACGTATTTTCATGATTCATCTCAATTGCCCTTCTCCATTTTGCTTGTGTAGTATAATTGCCCTCAGATTTTCAAGTTCGTGCAAGTATAGCCTAAGATAGTGATTAGCAAAATATCAAAGATTCAAGACAAAAGTGCTCTCCAAAGTTACAAAATTCGCGAGAGAGATTGGAATGAAGAATGACAAATCAATTTATAGAAAATTGATTATTCGAATGACAGGTCAAGATTGAAAGATCAACGGACGGTTGAGATTGACTGATTAGACATGCATTATGTTAACTGATAGAAGTGACATGAGTGATTCAATTTAGAAATAGAATTAAAGATTAAATAAATGATTTAATCTTCAGTTCGACATTCAAAAATATAAGAATTATCTTTGCATGACCAATATAAAGATTGATTAAAGCAACTCTCTGTTTGAACGCACGCACAACATTTAATTAATTAAATAATAATATTTAATTAATATGCATGTGCACGCAAATGAGTTAGAACTGGATGATTGAATGGTTAGACGAGGAGATTACTCGAACACGCCACTCAGACATCAAATGAATAGTTAACTGAACGATTAAAATAGATGTCGAGTCGATTAAAAGTGAATACTTAGATAACTCACATAATTATCTAAAATATAGAAGAATGTATTAAAATAGAATTTATGAATTAAATAATTCATTTAATTCAAGAGACAATATTCGAAGGATAATTAAATAAATAATATTTATTTAACTAAGTGATGAAAGGACTCAAAATGAATAATTAAATAAATTAAGAATTTATTTAATTATAGTTGAAATATGATAAAGAACAAATTAAATAATGATTTATTTAATTTAACCAGAAGAATAAGGTTAATTAGTAACATAATTAAATAACAAGCGTTTATTTAATTAATAGAAGAAATGAAGAAAAGTGAATTAATTAAATAATTGAAATTATTTAATTAATAGAAGAATTAATGTTAAGATGCATAATTAAATAATTGACATTATTTAATAATGACCATGAATAATACGAATTATGCAGAATATGGAAGTCGCAGGCTTAAACCAGATTTCGGTTTCTACATTTGCCCCTCTTTGATACAATGTCACTTAGGAATTGTGTCAAAGAAAATCGATGAAAATATGCCCCAGTCATGCTCCAGATTAGAATAGGTGAAGGTATGCCCCCTCGGGAAAATTGACAAATTTCTGAAATGTTCAGAAAAATTTGGAAATGCACCCAATTAGTCCAGTAGATAGGCAGAAATGTAATGCAGTTGACGGAATTGGGTTCGGAAATGGGAGGGATGGGTACGGGATGATAGAAAATGGAACTTTACATGGCCAGTAGGAAAGAAATGCCACCTAAGCCCTAGGTATATATTGGAATTGGGGTGAAAAACTATTCATTTGCACCCACCTAGCTTAGAGATTTCAAAATTTGCTCTGACTTTCAGCGAGGATGTCTCCAGTTCCAGCCACCCATCATCGTGCATACAGGATCAGGACGTTCTAGAGACCAGCCGGCGCGGACCCCCCGGTATGGACCTAAAACTTACCTTTTGAAAAGTTTTGATTTGCACGTATTTTAAGACATTTATTACAATTTTAGCTCTGCGTCACTTTTAATTTTGCACCGCATGTGTATGCGCGAACGACACATTTGCTCGCGAAAAGCCGCATTTGAATTTTAACGCCGGTCGGCTAGCTTATGTTTTAGCGAATAAACGCATGTGTTTATTTTGTTACGCATTTGAAATTTTGCAACGCATGTGCATATTCATAGACGCATTTGTTTATTTTCATACGCATGTGATTTTCTGAAACGCATATGAATAGCTATAGCCGCTTTTTCTTATTTAGAAACGCATTTGAGATTATGCAACGCAAATGATAGTTTTGTGATGCATTTGATTTTTATTAACCGCATTTGATTAATAATGACGCACATGTAATTTTTGAACCGCATTTGTGGAAAAGCGACGCATGTGTAAAAGAATGACGCATTTGCAAAATAACGACGCATTTGCATTTTATGTTAAAACAGTCAGGTTGCATTAGAATAGATGATCCAGGCTAACATGAGGCATGTATGATGTTGGTGCAGGTTGTACTTGACCCTATCTATACACGTGAGTCGAGACCCACGACGTTTTGATTCAAAGACAGCCTGCGGCCGGTCGAGCGATGGACTCTATGGCATTTAGGTTTGTTGCATGTGACCGATATGCCCCAGATTAGGGCAAATCAGGGATTGCTGACAGCACTATGTGAGCGGTGGCACTCAGAGACATCGTCGTTCCATCTTCCGACTGGAGAGGCTACAGTGACTTTAGAGGATGTTTATAGGATACTGAGACTGCCTATTAGAGGGACATGGGTAGTGTATGATACGCAGAGGGGGATAGAAAAGATGTGCAGATATTACCCCCACGCTGACGTTAGACAGCTAGGGGTTGATGATTACGAGATTAGGTGGCGGGTATTGGCTCAGAGGTATAGACAGTTAGACTGTCTAGTAGCGACCTTGATAGGTGGCATAGTACTACCTGACCGCCGAGGACATGGATTCCCTGTGGGATGGGGGGAGATGTTAGTGGGCATGCTGGAGCGTCGAGTTGTATATGCCTGGGGTTCGTGTGTGCTAGGGATGTTATACTTCCACCTGCATGACATTTCCTATAGAGAGGCGTAGTCGATGAGCTGCGGCACCACGCTCCTGATGGTATGGGCGTGGGAGCATATTGCTATTTTTAGACCACCTATGACAGTAGATCTAGCTCATGGAGTGCCATACGCCTTTTGGTATGTGGGAGCCACCACACAGCACCATATTGGAGACACAGGCTATTTCAGACACTCTATAGACCTGATGCAGGAGTTTACATGGAGACCGTACCTAGGCTGCGAGGTGTGGTCAGATGAGGGCGAGCATTTGCCATTTTTTTGACAGACACAGTATTTGGTGGGACGGACAGTGTCCCATATGCACATCATAGAGCGGCAGTTGCCGGATCGGGTACTGAGACAGTTTGGAGAGGTACAGGATGTACCTCAAGGGAGAGCCAAGTTTGCCAGGTCGTCACGAGAGGTCCTATTATGGGGGCCAGAGATTCCAGTCGCCACTGCAGAGGCGGATATTGATGGTTTACAGGCACAGCCATGGGGATGGAGAGACGGACCAGCAGATGCAGGGACCACTCCAGCTTATGATCAGTGGTGGGCATTACACAGGCCAACTCCCTTGAAAGATCCCGGACATCCCAGATATCCCAGCAAAGGCAGAGGTAGGTGTGTAGGAGGCAGTTGGAGAGGAGGCAGAGATTGATGCCCTTGGATTGCTAGGTGCCTACCAGGAGGATGATGATGAGGATGATGATCACGAGAGAGAGAGATCAAGGATCAGATCCTGGAGGAGATAGACGAGGAGGATGGGAGAGACAGGGTCTGTCAGGATGAGACAGAGCTTTGATGGAGAGGGATCAGGCAGTAGCCCGATGGCAGGAGACTGAGCAGAGATTCACAGAGCTCAGGTCATTATGTACAGGACCATCAGTAGCATTTTCCAAAGAGTTGGTCAGAGCCGGTGAGAGGGAGAGATACTACCGAGATCTGTATGAGGCAGAGGTTCCCCTAGAGAGACGGGCTCCCAGTTTTTCAGCGGCACAGAGTAGTAGGTCCCAGACCAGGACCCACACACGGACAGTGAGCACAGAGGGAGTGGATCAGCCATGTAGAGCAGGGCCATATAACAGACCTCCCATGGCTCAGAGATCAGTCGGGTCCCAGCATCATTCTCCCCCACACTCTCGGCATGATGGCAGTGGCAGCTCAGGATAGAGATACTGCTTGAGATCCATTTGAGACATTGTATTTTGATCTTATAGCCTGCGGGCTTCCATGTATTTGTGATACATTATGACATTGTTATGTGACACGGTTGAGTGATATATATATATATGATTTTAGCGGCGATTCTGTTGATATGCATTTCTATTTATTGATTATGCAGTTTTTATTTATACATGTGATGTTTATATGACATGCCTATGTGATGGATGATTGTATGTACTTTATGATGTTATATGATGTATGCAATTTATATTATTTATGAGATGCAATGTGATGTTATATGTATGATGCAGACGATATGTGTGTTAATGCAAATGTAATGTGATGCACGTATTTACAGTTGATTTGTACATGAAATGCTTATAATATGCATTGGTTGTAATGATTATTGTCTATTATGCCATGGTGATTTAGATGTAAAATATGCCTATATGTATGAATGTTTCTAACATGTATGTTGATGCAGGATGATGCACACTGTTGTGTGTCACAGGACTTTGCCATAATGCAAGAAAGAAGAACTGTTAGTGTGGAAAGAAAGATCGAGCAAGAATGAAAGACAGAAGATAGATGTTAGTATTAGGAATCTTTGATATTTTGTTGTATCACAAAAGGAATTGCACTTTATCATCATTGGGCGGGACTAATACAAATAGAGAAAAACACTGTGATATGACATAGATCAAGGTGTGCAAGGTCATCCACTTGCTAATAACAGACAGTCGCAGACAAGGATTGTCATTAACTCATACTAAGGACACAAGTTGCCCCAGTCTTTTTGTCAAGACAAACCACAAACAACAAACAAAGTAAAAGACGGGTCATGAGACATCATTGCTCCTCTAAATCCTTCATGGGACATCCTTGAGGAAACTAGTAACATGACTCAAAATCAAAGTTAAAAGACAGTCGACAGACAACAATCAAAGAAAATAGAATTCTGATACGTCGTTGCTTCTCTAAATCCTTCATGGGACATCCTTGAGAAAGCTAGTAACATGAATCCCAGTCATCAATGCAAGATAAATGATAAGATAAACAAGCCATAAAGTCAAAAAGTCAGTAAAATATTTGCCAAAACATGATTTGTTTGTTTGATTGGTAGAGCCTGATTGCAGGAGATACACATACCGGATAAGACTGTGAGTTTGGTTTCGATGTTATGACTATTTGTATAAGGCATGACAAAGCCTGGTTTCAGAAAGACATGTATCATGTAAGACGTTGAGTTAGATGTCGTTGATGTGATAACCTATGTAAGGCTATGTTTGACCTTGTCAATTATGCAAGAAGGACTCATCCTGAATAAGACATAGGTTGATTGTTTTGATAACGTCTGTTTCCAAGAAGGACACATCCTGTAGCATACTTTAGGTTGATTTGTTTGAATTGTTTTATTTGGTGAGTTGTTTGATTTGACCCAGAGACATTGCTGACTTGTTCACCAGATTGATGCATGACTTGATATGATGCATAGACAATTGACTATGTGTGATGACAAACCCTAAAGGACTAACCTAGTGCGGCCTCGAGGGCTCATCGATTGATGGCCTTGCCTACGTTGTACACGCAGAGACCTCGTAGTTTGACTTGACTGCGACCGAAAAGACTGATCACAAACAGAAGACGTGTGTGAAAGTGAATGTGATGAACCCTAATGGATTGACCTAGTGTGGCCTCGGGGGCTCATCGTGTGATAGCCTTGCCTACGTTGTACATGCAGAGACCTCGTAGTTCGACACAACCAATGACCTTGTCATATAGACATATTGATTGAATCATGACTTTATACAGACAAACCTAAATGGACTGACCTAATGCCTCGGGGGCACATCGGCGAATGGCCTTGCCTACGTCCAGTCGCAAAGGCAACGTAGTTCGACAAACGACAAAGACTGACAAGTGCGACTGACTCTGACTCTGTTTTTGGATTTTCGAAATGTTTTGATTTTTTTTGTCTTTTTGAAGTTTTATGATGTTTTTGTGTTTTCTCAGGTGTTACATCTCCAACACTACCAATGTAAGAACCAATATGACACATGTCAAGCATTTTCCCCCAGTCGAGTATAAGACCAATTGATTATGAATAGGGTAAAACGGGGGATATGAAATACTCTTGATGTCAATCGTTCCAAGTTATGGGAAAGACTACCACTTATTATGAATGGTATATACAAATGATGGACAGGAAAGATAAGGGATATGTACAGGGATAGGTATTATGTACAGGGAAGTGGACTATGTACAAGGAAAGTGGACTATGTACAAGGAAAGTGGACTATGTACAAGGTAGTAGAATAATAGTAGACAAAGGAGCAAAGTTGAGTACACATGGCGCCTGTTTGCCAGGTTTTCACCATGGTACCTATCCAAGGCGCCACCGAAGTGGTTTTCACCATTGACGCATCAGATTTGCCCTTACTATTTTTCATATATTATCTATTCTTTTTGGTGTTAATAAGATTGCCGCCGTGTTTTCTTGGCACCTTTGATAACAATTTTTTTTTTCTGATTTTTTTTTTTTTTGTATTTTGCTAAATAAGACAAAGTGACCCCGTATTATGCGCAAGAACTTTTCTGTGATGCATTACCTGTTTGATTGGTGAGGACAATGGTTCATTTCTTCTCGTGGTAGAGAGTTGATATCAGCTTCCCGATCCAGTAAGCTTCTGATAACATAAGGTCCTAACCAATTAGGTTCAAACTTTCCTGGTTTGTCTCTTTCTGCTTGATTCTTTGGGTTCTCCATTAAAACTAGGTCACCAATGTCAAAGTTCCTATTCAAAACCCTTCTGTTATAGCTACGATGGAGGCGATTCTGGTATGCTTGAAGATGGTCTAGTGCCTTCTGTCTTCACTCATCTAAAAATTCTAGCTCATGGAGTCTCGACACTCAGTACTCTTCATCATCAATGTGGCCTTTTAGGGATACCCTTAGGGAAGGAATCTCGACCTCAATAGGTAAAATGGCTTCAGATCCAAAGACAAGTGAATATGGGGTAGCACCAGTGGGAGTACGGATACTTGTACGATAAGCCCGCATGGGCGCGTGGTTGTTGTAAACGCCACCACGACCAGCATCATTGATAGTCTCTGGAGGATCTAACAATGATATCTCTTGTTAGATGCCCCGCTTACCGCTACCTTGTGGCAGTAGTGGAAAAGTGATGTTGATATGGAATTGACCACGCGCCATGGCGGATTCTCTTTGGTTCTTAAATGGGCGCAGCCATTGTCGTAAGGATTATGGACTGAGGGACACCATATCTAATAAATGATATAGCTTTAGGATAAATCTAGAAACTGCAGTGCCAGTAATGTATGTCATAGGAATGGTTTCAATCACCGTGAAAGTACTCGCTGGCAGTGATAATGAACTTGTGTCCATTAGATGAGGTGGGTGGATCTTACCTATGAGGTTGAGTCCCCATTGGGCAAAAGGCCATGGTGACTTGATAGGACGGAGCTCCTGTGTTGGGGCATGTATCAAATCTCCATGAACTTGGCATTGGCGACATTTTGTTACAAAGACATATGAGTCTTTTTCCATAGTAGGCCAATAATAACCCAGTCTCATAATCTTTTTGGCCAAGGTAGGACCGCTAGAATGGGAACCACATATACCCTCATGCACCCCATGCAAGGTTGCTTGTGCTTCAGTAGAATCAAGTCATCTTAGTAAGGTATTGTCTAAAGCACGTCTATATAGGGTGTCTCCGATGATGGTATATTTGGCTGACTTGCGGAGGAATGTTCTACGTTGGTTATTAGATAGGCCAATGGGTATGACTTCAGCATGAAGGTAATCATAGATTTCTTTGTACCATGGGGAATTGGGACCAACGATGTCACACACCATTTCAGAATCTGGGATATCGTAGGCTAGGATCAAAAGTTGTTCTACCAAGAATCAAACTTAGGCACGTTGTTAGGAATGTCAAGAAGTGATGCAATTGTAGCCATAGCGCTTTGTTGCCCCGCTTTTAAAACATGAGAGGTATTTCACATGAATTCAATTTCTGTCGCTAATTTCCTTTAAAACTATCCTCGCCATGCTTGTATGGGAGTAAGTGCTTCTCATCCTTAGTCTCATAATCATCATTGACTGCCTCATTACTAGTTGAGAATCACCATAAACCTCAGAAAACCTTATACTTTCCTACTGACCACCATGTGTAACCCCGCTACCAGAGCTTCTGCTACTCTATGTTGTTAGTGCATGGAAATGCAACTAATGACTTAGGGGATGGAATTTTGTGTGTGATAAATAAGATCCCAAAATTCTCGAATCCATGATTCGTAAGGAACCATCAAAGTACGCTTCCATGCGTTATGTTTTGTGTCGAATATGAACTCATCAGGAAGTCCGCCACTAATGGGTGATTCCATTGCATGGGTGCATCAGCCTAATCGATCAGCAAATGACCTGTCCTTTAATAGCTTTCCTTTCTACATACTAGATATCATACTCACTAAGTATCATAACCCACTTGGCCAGTCGCCCTGTTAATGCTGCCTTACTGAGAAGATATTTCAGAGGATCTATTTTAGCAACCAGCATTGTTTGATGGTTTAACATGTAGTGCCTCAGTTTTTGGGTAGCAAATACTACTACAAGACAGGCACATTCAATGTTACTATAGTTGAGCTCATAACCCACCAAAGTCCGGCTGATATAATAGACTGCCCTTTCATGACCTTCATCGTCATTCTGTGCAAGCAATGCTCCGAGTGATGAATGGGTTGCTGTGATATAAAGAATCAATGGTCTCCCTTCAATAGGTGGCATTAAAACAGGTGGTGTAAGTAAATATTCTTTAATCAGTTGAAAAGCCTCTTCACACCTAGGTGTCCATGCAAAGGGTACTCCTTTCTTAAGTAGATGTTGAAAAGTGCGCCTTGTCCGCTAGCTGCACTATAAATCTCACTGGATAGATTTCGCAACCTTCCCTCAGAATGTCCCAGTTGGACTCCAGATTGTTGGGTGGTGGCATGTCCATGATTGCTTTCTCACCTTAGCAGGATCTACTCAATGCCTCGGCTCTAGAAAATGATAACCTAATGCTTTCCGACTGACTCCAAACACACACATTTCTTTGGATTGAGTCTCACATTATACTTTCCAAATTAAATACCCCCCGCCTAAAACTTGTAAATGTTCTGCCCTTGTCTTATATTTTGCAATAAGGTCATCGACATAATCCTCCATAAGAGTGTGTACTAGGTCATGAAAGATAGTAGTCATGGCACGTTGATAAGTTGCTCCAGCATTCTTGAGTCCAAAGGGCATAACATTCCAGCAATAAGTTCCCCATGGATAGGTGAAAGCCATCTTAGGTTGGTCTTTAGTTGCAATTCTGATCTGGTTATATCCTAAGAATCCATCCATAAGGACAATATCTCATATCCCACTGCCATGTCAATCACGCTATCTATGTTAGGCAAAGGGAAGTCATCCTTAGGACAAGCCTTGTTACATCTCTAAAATAAAGTGCAAATGCTAATGCCCCCTACCTGGTTTAATCGTACAAGATTGGAAATCCAATCTGCATAGTCAATAGGTCCGATGGAACCAACGCCTAACACCTCTTGAGTTCTCAGCTTCGACTAATAAAGCAATTTTGTGGATGCATTTTTCTAACTTCTTGCCTTGTACTAGTTTACCCTGCCAGGAAGGGCAAGTGATGTAGAATAAGTTTAGGATCCAACCCATGTTAGTGGCATGACCAAGCAAAATTTATCTGCTCGCTCAGTGAAATGTGGAACTCCATTTCTCTTGTGTTGTCACCATTAACGCCAACAAATCAATCGTGAGTGGATTCTCTCTTTGTGCCTATAATTCTACTAATTCTTCCACGAGCATGGGGTGACTTTTCCCCGCGTAATGGGGAGAAATGTCTAAACTCCATCCTTGTGGGCACCTTTTAGAGAGGTTTTCACCTTCGGATGCTGCCTCCTCCTTTCTTTTTACTTTTCATGTCATTCCAGGGAGGTGCCTTCGATTTTCACTCAGAGACTTCACAATCCCTTTTATCTGTTATTCTTTTTCTCATTTCTTTGTGGATCGGAGGGTTGAACAGATTCCCCAAAATAGTGCTTTTATTGTCCAATCCAATGGTGTGCAAAACCAGCTTATGATCTCCATAGGTATGCCTTCAGCGGTCCTGTGAACTCAGCAATGGCTTCGCTGCTCAAAAGTGTCTAAGATAGTGTATCTTGTTGATCCCACCTATGAGTTGGGGATAAACTAAGGGCATGTCATCGCTGAGTTAATAAAGTCTAATGGGGTCAAGGTAAAGATTGAATTATTCATGTGATTACAAAAGTCTTGTACCAAGTCTATTTTTCTCTTGGGTTTGGGTCTAGGTGGATGAATAGGTGGGCCTAATGCCAAGGTTTGACTATCGGAAATAAGTGGCTGGGGTTGCCAAGAGGTAGGATCAAGTGATTCCCAATAGTAATGTTTAAACCATTCCTCTTTTGTCATTTTCTTTGGTGGACAGGAATTCAAAGGATTGGGTGAAGAACTTAACATCAAGTCGAGTTCTCCAAATAACTTGTCAAGGTCCATGGAAGAAGTAGAGGATAAGGAATCCCACTCATAGTCATTAGAGTCAGGGGAGTTACAATGATTTTGGTTCACTGGTTCATGAGATGTCTTGGTATCTTCTGAAGCACGTACTTCCTCAAGTAAGGGTGATGGAGTACTAGGAATGCCAATCTGAATCGGTTGAAACCTTAGCCCTACTCCTTTTGGCCATTGAGAAACAAATATTGGTTCCACTCTGCCATCTTGGTTTAAACCTAAACCACTTTGTCCATCATATCCTTTTCTTTGCATGATTTTGAAACCCTTTCCATATAGACTTGTAGGAATATGAGCAAGTAAAAGGGATTCTTGATTATCTTCCTTGTACAGCCAGGAAGTGACATCTTCTGTATCCACAGCCTCTTTGCTTAATTCACCCCATTTAGTGAAATTTGTTGTGGGGGGAACATGTATAGTGATCATAGATTGTCCCCTACCTGCTATAGGTAAACCATATGACTTAGGAGGGACCAAATGGCTAACACAATAAGAAGTCTTCATGTAATACTCTCCACAACCCTTGTCTTGGATCTCAACCCTAGGAGTAATATTAAGTGAGGGTGAAACAGATGTTTGAGTGAGTGTGGACGAGTCAACATAAGAAGATGGATTGGACGATGAGGCCTCTTGGTTCACTGGCACTTGACGTTGAGGGATCTCCTTTAGATTAGTGCAATACTGAAAAGGATCGGGATCACCATCTATAGTTATTTCGGTGCTATTGTAAGGGAATTTAAGACACTGATGATATGTGGAAGGGACCGCCTTCATGGCATGAATCCATGGTCTACCTAGCAGAAGGTTATAAGGGAGGGTGAGATCCAAGACCTGGAACTTTAATTCCATTCACTGCAGATTCACTCGAGCAGGGCCGTTACCACCCCTTGATTTCGCTCTTCATCATCATAAGCCTTAATGACAATACTCTTAGTGGTGTCTACGCATGCTTCTGAGATACCTAATGCCTTAATTAGTTTTAAAGTGCATAGATTTAACCCTGCTCCTCCGTCTACCAAAACTCGTCTAACTTTGGTGTCATCGACAAGGACTTCTAGATGTAAAGGGTCATTGTGGTTCGTCTTGTCTGTGGCATAGTATTGTTCAGAAAATGTGGCATGATGATTATTGGTCAAGTAGCCCACCATTTCCTGGAAATGATTGACATCAAGGTCAGTAAGGACTGTGGTGTTCTGTAAAGCCTTATCAAGGATAGACCGATGCTCGGGAGAGATACACAACAATTCCAAGATTGAGATTTGGGCTGGGGTCTTCCCCAACTGATCAAGTAGGTTATATTGTAACTTGGAAGGTTGAGGTGTTTGCTGTGATGGAGGGCCTGGGATAGTAAACTTAGTACGATGAGTATTGACTGCACACTCAGGATTAGCATTGATAGTAATGGTATTGATGTTTTGATCAGCGGTGCGAAGGCAATGAATGATTTTTCCACTATCATAATCATGTTTGATACTCGCATAATTGGCAGACATATTGGTCTTAGTACTCGAACTGGGGACAGTTCCTTTCCCATGGTCATGTAATGGGTCTGAAAAGACCTGATGATCAGTGTTGGATGTCTTTTGTTTTTGTCCACTAACCTCAATAATTCTCTTGTCAACAAGATCCTATATGATATTCTTCAGTTGTCGACAGTTTTGTAGGGTATGTCCCTTAGTCCTATGATAATCACAGAAGGCATTGTCATCCCACCAAGTTGGATTAAACTGTCCTGGATCATATTGTCTTGGTTCCTACAGTTGTATGAGATTGTGTTGTAACAGTTGTTTGAACATCGACTCAATGGGTTCCCCTAAGGGAGTGAACTCACGTTTTTGAAATCTCCTTGGTTGTGGACGTTGAGTGTTTGAGACCGTGTTAGGAGGTTGATTGACAACATTAAGCATGTTGGCAAAAGTATGAGGTCCTTGTAATGTGAGGAGGGGTCTTGCTTGTAATGTTTTAGCATCCACCACCCCATCATTGGTGACATTTTTGTTGCGAGACCAGAATCTATTTCTGTCAGTGGGGGTGTTTTGTACGATTGGGTTTCTATTTGATATTGTCATTTTGATTTCACCCTTTTCAATAAGATCCTTCTCTATTATCACCCCTTTTTCCACTAGTTTTGAAAAAGATATGCAACAATGTACCCTTAAGTTACTCCTGAGTTTTGGATGAAGGTTTTCTTGAAACATTGTAACCTTTTGTTTTTCGGGTATCTCGACAGGACACCTACTTGCAATAGTTCTCCAACGTTGGAAGAAAGCAATGAATGTTTCACCTTCGTCTTGTGTTGTGTGGCACAAGGTTGCTATATTTATCTCATGATCAATGTGGAAGGAGAATTGCTCCACAAATTTCTCGACTAGTTCGCCCCAAGATCTAATGCCAGAATCTAAACCTGAAAACCATTCTAGTGCCACTCCTACAAGACTTCATGGAAATAGCCTCATAAGATACGTGGTATCGTAAGCAACATCTATGCATATGGTAGAAAATTCCCTGATATGTTCTACTAGATTGCATTTGCCATTGTACTTAGGAAGATTCGGTATGACATATCCATGAGGGAAAGGTGTCATGTACAATGATCTATCAAAAGGGAATGGGCATATGTCCTTTGGTGAAAATGATTTCTTAGTTGAGACCGACATGTTATCCATTTGCGTTTGTAATGCGTGCATTTGTGTTTGCAGGACGTCAACTTGGGTCAAAGATGTGCTAGGAGGATTATGCGGATCCGTGTATGTATTCTGAAATCCAAAGTCTCATGATGGGTTTTGATTGAACGTTGGCATCTGAGGTGGATTTGGATTCGGAATATTGGTAAATGTATTATGGTCTGGTATCTGCATAAATCGGTGTTGACCTGGGTTCTGTGTAAACGGATTTTGAGTACCACTCTGTGACAAGAGATTATGATTCAGAATCGGTGTGAATTGGTTTTGACTTGGAATCTGTGTTGACGGATTCTGACTACCAATCTGTGCAAAGGGATTCTGATTCGGAACCAATGTAAATTGGTTTTGGCGTGGAATCTGTATGGACGGATTTTGATTACCAATCTATGAAAAGGGATTCTGATTCGGAACCGATGTAAGTGGATTTTGTGTACCAGTTTGGGAGAGTAAATTTTGACTCGAAAACTGTGTGAATGGATTATGATTGCCATATTGGAAGGAGGGGATGCCCCTTGTTTGTGTAATACGCGGTATAGTACTAGTGACTTGAGCACTAGGTATGGCAATTGGCTGTGGTATGGTACTTGTGGTACTAGCATTAGGTATAACCGTTGACTGTAAACTTGTGGCACCGACATAAGGTGTGGAGGCTAAGGTTTTAGACCTTTTATTCCCAACAAGAGGACCGAAGGGATTAGATGATGAAGCCCCTGTAGTGAAATTAAATCCCGACGTCATGCTAGGTGTACCAAATGGGGACGTATGGACTATCGTACTCTGTGTAGACGTGCTAGATGGCATAGTCATGGTGACCTGAGGTATAGTAGTACTAGCAGAAGTGGTATTTGTCCCTTGTGTAGGTTGAGTTTTTAAGGTGCTAATGTCAAATCCTGGAGGTAAGGTAGCACCTTCAGTTAGCAATTTGCCTAAAAACCGTTGACGATCATTTGCTAGGTACTCATCTACAAAAGAGGAAAACTCAGGGTCTTGTGCGGCAGCCTTTATGTCCTCTACTACAATGTGTCCTTGAGTGTTTCTAGTGGTGAATTTGTCTAATAAAGTCTCTTATGAGGTCTTGAAGAAAAATGGATTGATGAACCTCGTTTGGGTTCGACATGTTTTCTCTCTCTCTTCTCTTAGACCTAGTTTCAATCATGTAAGACAAGCTCAATATGCGGGAAATGCAAGACTATATCTAGAAACTGTATGACTCTATTCTATGTTTTTGGGGTTTTCTTATGCAAATAATGAATGTTCTAGGATGACACTAGTCTAGACTCTAAAGATGCAAAATCTAAGCAAGACCCTAAAGTGATCAACTCTATAAACCCAAGATGAAGGGACCAACTACCTAAAGTCAAACCAAGGTGTCAATTTAGTTAATTCAAGGAACCAATGTAGGACGAAGATCAAAGACAAGTTGAGTTTCCTAACTAGACTGATGAGCTAGGATGACTCTCTGTAGGACAAAGTATAAGATGATAAGACTAGGTTCAATGACAGATTTCGTTGACACTATGAACTTTCTAGAGTATAGATGGTGGACTACTCCTAAAGTTTGTAAAAGTGACCTTTCTAGAAGTCTAATGCAAAGTGATATGTACCCTAAGATGAAGGTAAACTCTAACTGAAGACAACTATGGTAATGACTAAATGAACCTAAATGATGCAAAATTGAGCGCATCGCTTCGTGCTCTCTCGTTTAAAGATCTGCTTTTGTGAAGACTAATCGAAATTCCGCATAACCGGTTATCGACAAAGTTGATCAAATTTTGGTTTTCTCGTAATTAGACGTGATGCGCTGCTGGAATTTTCGCTTGGTAAAATCAAAATTGGCCGCTATGGTTCAAACCCATTATTATGCTACCTACTGCTATGTCGATAGCGAATTAAATTGTCGATGCGACTAAATTATAACTACGGCCTTTTCCAGAGCGTGTTTAGCCAAACCGACGATGCGACTGCACTAACAAATGCAACTCCGGGACCACAGCTTATGACTAAAATAACAGATGCTACCTCAAAACCGATGCGAGCCAAAGAACGCTTTATGACTGTGAATTTTCGCGACATGAAATTTAAACTCCAATCTCGCCTTTATGATCAAATTCCAACAATCGTTATCGTAAGACAAAGTGTTTTCAGCTTTGATTTTGAATCAAATATCGTTAAAGTGATAACAACAAGCACATCCTAATAGGCCAAAGGCCTAGGGTTTGTATACTTGGTATAGCTCACCGAAATACCCTGGATTGGTGATGAACACCTTTCCTTCTCAAGAGCGATAGCTTAGGAATTTGGTGGCATTGGCTCCCCTCCACGGCTCATTAACATCTTTCGAGCACACCAATTTAAATTCTTTGGGCAATGACCTCCCCAAGAACTGCTATCTCTACTCAAGGGGATCAGTAGTGAGTATCTTCGGGCATGATACTGTACCCTGCACTAATACCAAGCAACGGCCACAAATAGGTTGGTCTCTAAAACAAAGGGTATTTAATTCGGGCATTCCGTTCGTGGGGTGTGATCCATACGGCGCGAGTCCCCTTTCGGATCCATCTCGTTGGAACCACACTCGTGATTCTTGGGGTTTCCCCAAGAACCCACTTTTATATACCGGTTGGAAGTCCCTCGGGTTTAGGGTGCTACCGGTCTGAGTCGTTCTGGGGTGAGTACTTTTTCCCACCAAAACAGGCCCAAGTTCTAGAGTTGGTAACCGTTTCTCTTACACCCAGGATCGCATGGATGCGCAAGGGGAGAGGATACTTTGATATACCAAATCGTAAGGGTAACCAAACTTGTGCTTTCGCACCAAACACAGTAGACACTTGTTAATTTTAACCAAACGAAAGATTTGCTACACTACCAAACAATCTGTTTCAAAATTTAACTAGGGTCTTCGACAAGCGTCCTGCAGAAGATATTATTAGTAATTTTTCAATATTGTCTTCGTCAATTGTCCTGCAAAAGCTTGTTAACTCCAAATGGCCACACGCTGAAAATCAAATATCAGTATCACGAAAATTAATTGAAAATTCCAGATTGTCGAAAGCAGAAATAAAATTTTACCAGTCAATTGCGTCGCTTCGTTACCAGTCAGATGCGTCGTTTCTTTTTTAGTTGCGGTTTAGGAATTGTCAGATGTGTCGTTACTATGTCAGATGCGGTTCATAAATCCAATTGCGGTTCAGAAAGTCAATTGCGGTGCAGAAACTTCACATGCGTCGTTCCGTACGAAAAATCTGCAAAAATGAAAATTAAAAGATCTACGGATCCGCGAAGATGGTGTCTTCACGTCAGGTTCACCAAATGTAACGCTGAATAAAAGCTTTGCACAATAGACACAAAGAAGATCGTTAGAAGCACACATGTAAATAATACCAAAATCTAAAATGAAAATTCATTCGTTAAGCAACAAAGAACATGGGAAAGTAAAAACGTAATTAAAAACTAGAACAATCTCACCAATCTTCAAACGTATTTTCATGATTCATCTCAATTGCCCTTCTCCATTTTGCTTGTGTAGTATAATTGCCCTCAGATTTTCAAGTTCGTGCAAGTATAGCCTAAGATAGTGATTAGCAAAATATCAAAGATTCAAGACAAAAGTGCTCTCCAAAGTTACAAAATTCGCGAGAGAGATTGGAATGAAGAATGACAAATCAATTTATAGAAAATTGATTATTCGAATGACAGGTCAAGATTGAAAGATCAACGGACGGTTGAGATTGACTGATTAGACATGCATTATGTTAACTGATAGAAGTGACATGAGTGATTCAATTTAGAAATAGAATTAAAGATTAAATAAATGATTTAATCTTCAGTTCGACATTCAAAAATATAAGAATTATCTTTGCATGACCAATATAAAGATTGATTAAAGCAACTCTCTGTTTGAACGCACGCACAACATTTAATTAATTAAATAATAATATTTAATTAATATGCATGTGCACGCAAATGAGTTAGAACTGGATGATTGAATGGTTAGACGAGGAGATTACTCGAACACGCCACTCAGACATCAAATGAATAGTTAACTGAACGATTAAAATAGATGTCGAGTCGATTAAAAGTGAATACTTAGATAACTCACATAATTATCTAAAATATAGAAGAATGTATTAAAATAGAATTTATGAATTAAATAATTCATTTAATTCAAGAGACAATATTCGAAGGATAATTAAATAAATAATATTTATTTAACTAAGTGATGAAAGGACTCAAAATGAATAATTAAATAAATTAAGAATTTATTTAATTATAGTTGAAATATGATAAAGAATAAATTAAATAATGATTTATTTAATTTAACCGGAAGAATAAGGTTAATTAGTAACATAATTAAATAACAAGCGTTTATTTAATTAATAGAAGAAATAAAGAAAAGTGAATTAATTAAATAATTGAAATTATTTAATTAATAGAAGAATTAATGTTAAGATGCATAATTAAATAAATGACATTATTTAATCATGACCATGAATATCTGAATTATGCGAGAATATGGAAGTTGCAGGCTTAATCAGATTTGGTGTCTACAATAATTACGTAAAATGTCAAAATGAGCGTCTTTTCTCAAAAGTGAGAAGAAGATGGCATTTTATAGAAAAGGCCATTTCGAATGGACGGACGAGATAAATTGATGAAATGAACGATCCAGATTAAACCTAAGAATCTCTAATTAGGGTTAGGGCAAAATCCTTAATCGAACGGTCAAAATAAAATCGGATCGACGGTGGAGAATAAATGAGGAAATTAATTAGAAAATAAAGATTTTTGAAAAATCAAGAAGATAAGATTGCCTGATTTGTGAGATTGAAAAATCAAAGAGATAAGATGTGGGACTGAAGATAAGATTTGAAAAATCAAGAATCTGCCCGATTGCTTGATTTTGGAAGATTAATTACTAATTTGAATTAAAATAATTCAAATTATGGATTTTAAGAGATAATAAATAATCTTTTTCAGATTATTTATCAAAAAGGACTGACAGTTAAGATTGCCATGACATTTTAAATAATTTATTTTATTTAAAATGAGAAGAATATTAATTGGCAATTAAATAATTAAATTTAATTATTTAATTTAGGAGATAAGACTAATTAATTAAATAAATTAATCAATTTATTTAATTAAGATAGTTAGTGACGTATTTAATAAATAAATGAAATTTATTTATTTAATAATCAAGAAGAATTAAATGACAAAGGGAATTAAATAAATTAAGAAATTTACTTAATTAAAGAAAGACTTAGACAATTAGTGACGTATTTAATAAATAAATAAAATTTATTTATTTAATAATCATGAAGAATAAATGACATGAATTAATTAAATAATTATGAATTATTTAACCAATAGTCGAATGTGGACCAAGGACATAATTAAATGACATAATTATGCTAGGACAAAAGTGGTAAAAATGAAGCTTGCAGGCCTAGGTCATTTTTAGGTGTCTACAAAATGTGAAGTAATGCTTTGAGTTTGAATGATGTGCAATGCAATGTAATCAATGATATGAATATAAACTACACAAATCTATTAAGTACAATTCATTAGTTAAACTCTTTATTCTATTACCTGCGTGAAGGTTTGACTAAATCCACTGGCACCAAGAGGTGTTCCCTCGAAACCTCCAATATTAGCCTATTCAACATCCAAAATCACATATTAAAATACCATTCGTAAAACAATGCTATTAACATGTAATAAATTCATAATTTTTTACTAGTTACATACCCCACCGATAGGTGTACTGCATAAATAAGTAGGTGTAGGGCTAGTGTATCCAGTATCAACATTGTGACCCTGCAAGTTAATTAAAATCATAAAACTAAATTAGTTAATCTTGCATTTCAAAATCAAAGTTTAATAAATTAAATTCAATGAACATGTTAACTTTTACTTGAGTATCAATGCCATATGCGTCATACAAAATGTTAGTTTCCCTCTCCATCTCCATAGGTTCAGACAAATCCTGTGCAGTAGCCTCCTAAGTGTTAGTGGGGTCATATGAACAAGTTTCCCTGCAAGATTCACACACATGGGATTGAAGCCCACATGTCGAAGACTCCCCTGGATGGTGTTATACAAGAGGGCTAGCATGTTGGATGACACTTTGCGTCAAAGAGCTAATGGCCTGCAGAGTCTCTAAGTCGACACTCTCCTTCACGATGAAAGGGATGACGATGTGCTCATGAGGCAACCTAGCGAGAGGTCATCTCACTTGCCGTGTAGGATCCAGATGTGCACTGGGTCTATCTTGTGTCAACCCCCCACCTCTCCCCTGGAAGTCCCTCATATCAAAATAATTTGGGATTTTGTTCAAGATGAACTCAACATATAGTTTCCTGAGGAAATAGTGTGGGACTTCACAATTGTTGCATGGTGGGTCATCAAAAACCATGTACCACCTATCCCAAAAATATTTCCTAATCTCTTGGTGGTGGAACCAATGAATAGGAAACCTCTTCGCATTGAGGGAGAGATTTGCATTTAATCGTGGGTCAATGAATAATGCGCAGAAATCGCCTTTTGTAATTTTTAAATCTTTAACATCTTTATATGATAATTTATCTTGGTAAAAATCCATAGCCGCCTGCCTCCTATCCTACCAACCAGTTAATTGTTTGTTGATTGAATCTACATTTTTTAACATATCTGGAAGTGAAGTTTCAAGGGTCATTCTTTCTGTAGTTGAACCATTTGGATTGTTCAACCTCCCGATTGAATCCTCAATTTGTTTTTTATTGTTCTCAATTTCACCCATTAAATTTTGTTGAGTGCCAGGAGGGTATTGAGGGTTGGTGGAGGAGGTTGTTGTTGTGGATTTTTTTCTTGCTATGGATTTTGAGGAGGGTTTCCAGGTTGATTAACATCTCCTACAAATTCAAAAAATAAATATCAAATACAACCTAAAAATAACAAAAAAAAAAAAGATTTAATAAGAGAAAGAAATTGATGGTGCCTGCACTGGCTTCGCATGAGCTCGCGGCCATTTAGGCCAGAGCTGCATGTCGGGCCTAGTTTGTGCATGCTTAGGCTTGATTCAGAATCAAGATCTCCTTGAAATCTTCTGTTGGGGAAGGGGTTTTTTAGTGCGTACGGGGGTTGGGTCTGTCTTTTCTATGTTTCCTTCTATCTTCACTATGACAGAACTTTCAACGTTGTTTTCTCCTATGGATTGGATCGGTAGTGGTGTCGTGGACCTAGAAAGATCCGCTGTCTGGGGCATTGAAAAGTGCCTATCTTCTCAAGCCTTTGCTTCGCTGTGTGGTGAGGAGGTGAGGCGCCAGTTTGAGCTTTCTCTAGTTGTGGGGTGCATCGGTTTGAGGGATGGTGTGCAAGGCAGGCATGGGGCTTCATTTTCCCTAGCCTGGCGGGTGAGGGTTTGAATCTCTCAGGATGGGGGAGATAGTTTTTTGGCAAGGGCTGTCGTGGTGAGAGCCCATGGCTTTGAATGAAGTTTTAAAGGAGGTGTCAAGAGGCGCTGCGATGGCAAAGGCAGATGATGGGGTGCCTTCTTTGGTCTCCACCAGAATGGGATTGTCTAGGATTGGCTCGTTTAAAGTACAAAAAGTTAATGGATGCTTGGAAAGGGCTCAAGCACATCCGGTGGTGGTGATCCAGAAGGAAGCGGTTGCAAATGATATAGAATATTTTAGCAAACACGTTTTAATCTGTAAATTTTTGGGGATGAGGGTTTCTCTACCCTTCCTTGACCCCTGGAATCTGGAAGGGGATTTCAAGGTTTTACTAGCTGCAAATAATTTTTTCCTAGTGGACTTCTCATGCATTTTGGATAGAAATAGGGCTTTTGAGGGTGGCTCATACTTTTACAATTAGATCGGCTTGTTCATCAAACCATGGCATGTAGGTTTTATTTCAGTGGAGGAGTTTTTGTCCAAGGTCCCAGTGTGGGTGCGCCTTCCTTGACTACCGCTAGAATGCTGGAGGAGTGATATTCTGCAATCTATTGCTATGGCGCTTGGAAGACCAATTGGTCCTTCCCAACAAACTATGGAGAAGCGGATCTTTTCTTATGCTCGTATTTGTGTGGAGATTGACCTGAGCCAGCCTTTACCTGACTCTATTGATCTGACAATGGGATCTAGTTCATGGACGCAACCACTTGACTACGAAGCCCTATTGTTTAGATGTCGTTTGTGCCGAGAATATGGGCATCTCCAGAGGAGGTGTCTGCGGGCTACTCGTACAGGTAATCCAAGCAACAGGTTGGATCCATCAATTTTAGAGCCTGGAAAAGGAAAAGGACTCATGTAGGGGGTGACTTTGGATAAAGATGGGTTCGAGCCTATTAGGCCAAGAAATAAGGGCCGAGGAAAAAAGAGGACTTTTCAAAATTGCCAAGAGGAGGTTTCCAACAAGTTTGATGTTCTGAATGATCTAGTTCATGAGGAGGGGGTCTCTCCTGACTTGCATGTGGTGGCTACTCCCGCTTCTTCTCATATTCCTGAGCCTATGCCCGTTATGGATTCAACTCCTGGTCCTGTGGTGGCTCCTGTGGAGGTTAAGGACTCTTTTTCTCCTTCCCTAGAAGTTGGGCTTGGGGACCCGTGTGTGGCAGTCGGTACTTCTTTCATCTCTACTGAGGTAGGCGCATGCTTTACTGGAGGAACGGGCTCTGGAGGCTCTGGTAAGAGTAAAGTTTCTACTTCTTCCCATATCTTGGGTGTACATCAAAAGTCCCTAAAAAAGTGTGCTCCTGATAAGCTCCAAAAGGTGGGCAGGAAGAAGGATCAGGAGAAAGTCAAGTTGGCTGGTGAGACGTTGGTGGAATTTGGGTCGGTGAAGACCTTGGATACTCACTTCTCTCAACCCTCGTGATGATTGTTCTTTCATGGAATGTGAGGGGTATGAATAGCATCCCTAGACAAAAGGCTATTCGGGATTTGGTTGGTGCTCATTCTCTAGATTTGGTTTTTCTCCAAGAGACGAAGCTATCTATTGATAGCATGATGAATAGTGCTTCTAAGATTTGGAATAGAGGTTTATGTTAGTGTGTGGGTGCTCAGGGAATCTCTAGAGGTCTTTTATGCATCTGGGACCCCCAGTGAATCTCTCCTATTTGGTGGTTCTCCATTAGGTTCTCAATCTCTCTTGTTGCGATGAGCTTGGAGACGGGGGAAAGAGTTTTTTTGTCTAATATTTATGCTCCGACGGATATCCTGGGTAAGATTATTTTGTGGTCTCATATTAATTTTTTGAGATCATTGGATTCCTATCTTCCCTGGATTATGGCAGGTGATTTCAATGTGATTTCCTCTCTTGAAGAGAAAAAGGGGGGAGTGCCTCGTCTAGACCCCTCTTCTGATCTTCTTAGGGAGAATCTAGCTCAACTTCGACTTGTGGATATTAAACCTTTGAATGGAAAGTTTACTTGGAATAACAGGAGGATTGGGGTTGAAGCTATTTCTGAAAGATTAGACAGGTTTCTTGTGTCCATTTTTTGGGTTGGTGACAAGTGGATGACAAGCTCAAAATTTTTAGATTGGCAGGGATCAGATCATTGGCCGATCAAATTCTCTACTCATCTGATGGGTGGCTCTAAGAAATAGACTTTTAAATTTTAGCTTATGTGGATCAGGGAGGAGGGTCTGGTTGACTTAGTTTCTAAATGGTGGGCTGAAGGACGACCAACCTTTGGCACTGCCATGTTTACTTTTATGAAGAGGCTTCAATATGTGAAGTATAAATTAAAGTATTGGAATAAGCATCAGTTTGGAAATATGTTCCAAAAGAAAAGGGCGGCTCAGGAGCACTTGGCTTACATCACCAGACAAATCCGAGATCAGGGTCTGGATGAGGATTTGAGAAGGCTTGAGGCTAGTGCGGTTAAAGACCTAGAGGAATGGGAGCTTCATGAAGAAATTCTCTGGAAACAGAAGGCTCGTATTGACTGGCTTCAAGAAGGGGATAGGAATACTTCCTTCTTTCATAACTCGGTAAAGGCTCGAAGGCAAGGCAACATTATTTCTTCTCTTTTCTCTCCTGAAGGTACTGTTCTTTCTTCCTCGCTAGAGATTTCTAGGGAGGCTATCTGCTTCTTCTCTAGGCTCTTTTCAGAAGATACCCCGCCAGCTCGAGAAGAGGAAGCTTCCATCTTGGCCAGTATTCCTCCTCTGGTGACCAATGATATGAATATCTCTCTTCTTAAGCCCATTTCTTTGAAGGAGTTGGAGGAAGTGGTGTTTTAGATGAAAAAGGGGAAAGGCTCCTAGTCCAAATGGGTTTCTGGCTGAGTTCTTCCAGGAATTTTTGGAAGTAATAAAATTGGATCTGTTGGAGGTTGTGCGAGAATCTTTAAGGAATAAGAAAATGTTGAGAGCCATGAATGCCACATTTCTTGCACTCATCCCAAAGCGTGAAGGGGCTAATTCTCTAGACCTATTTTGACCAAATTCCTTGTGTAATGTGGTTTATAAAATCATCACAAAGCTAATTGCAGAGCGTTTGAAGCCATGGCTAGATAAGCTGATCTTAGAGGAACAAGGGGGATTTGTTGTTGGTAGATAGATTTTGGATGGTATAGTTCTTGCAGCTGAGACTATTCACTCCATGGCATCCTCAAAGGAAAAAGCAATGTTTATAAAGTTGGATACGGCTAAGGTGTATGATAGAGTTAAATGGGGTATCTTGAAAAAAAAATTGGGAGCCTTTGGATTCTATAAGGAGTGGATCGATTGGGTCATGAGTTGTGTGACAATGCCCTCCTTCTTCATTCTTATAAATGGGGAGGCCTCGGATCTGTTTGGCGCTTCTCAAGGTCTTCAACAGGGGGATCCTTTATCCCCATACTTGTTCATTCTAATGGCTAAAGGTTTGGGGAGGTTCATTAAGTCTTGGGTTTTGGTTGGGCTCATACAAGGTTGGAAATGGAGCAATTCCCTCGCTCCTCAAACTCGTCTTCAGTTTGTGGATGATTCAACTTTAATGGGTGTTGCGAAGGTGGATGAGGCTGTTGATTCTCACCAAATGTTAGATTGCTACTTGGCTGCCTCTGGTCAAATAATAAATGAAAGTAAGTCTTGCATTTATTTCTTCAATACTCCCATTCTGATTCAACAACGTATAGCTAGGATTTTAAGGTTTCAGGTGGGAAAGCTTCCTTTCATCTATCTTGGTATCCCTTTGGACGTGCGCCCACTCCCTTGGCATTTTTGGCAGGATGTGATCGACAAATTCTGTGGATTGGTTTGTCATTGGACCTACAGATGGTTGTCTATGGCAGGGAGAGTTACTCTGTTGAAGTCTATGGTACAGGCCTTACCTATTTACAAGTGCTTTGTGTTGACTACTCCGTCAAGTTTCATTACAGATTTTGAGGGGCTCTACAGGAAGTTTCTATGGTCGAGTAATTTACTTTCAAGAAAGTGGAGTCTAATTAAGTGGGAAGTAGTTTGTCGACCAAAGCAGGAGGGTGGTCTAGGATTATGTAGGGCAGACTGGAATGGGCAGGCTTTGGCTGCTAAGCTGTACTGGAGATGGTGTACTCGTCAACATCAGTCTTGGGCCAGGAGCCTTACCTTCAAGTATCTTGGAGGGGTGGACGGGGCTGAGGTTCCACGTTTTAGTCTTGTGGGGAAAGGTTCTATGACCTGGGATACTCTCAAGCATGGAGCTAAGCTTGTTAAACAAGGCCTTTTTTGGATTTTCAATAGAGGTTATGACACTCTCTTTTGGCAAGATTCCTGGGATGGATTTCTGCCTATTCTCCACTCGTATCCTCACTTGGAGGGCTTGAGTAGGATTTTTCTTCAGGCTGGATGGAGTAGAGTGATGGATTTTAAAGCCCCGCAGGCTTTGGGGTAAACTATTGTCTATCAGTGGAAGGATATGCAAGAGTGGCCATAGGGGGGCTCTTTGGAGGACAGGAGGGAGTCCTCCATTCTAGCTGCTAGAGTCTATTGCTCTCTTCCAGGGAGGGATGTGCTAGCTTGGGGTTCGGGTCCTAAAGGGAAATACTTTGTTGCTTCAGGGTATGGTGTTCTGGACAAAGAGGCCTATGGTAGTGATGAGGTTCCTTGGTGGAAAAATATTTGGAATAAATTATCTTGTCCAAAATGTAATTTCTTTTCTTGGCTTGTGATGTATGGCGGGTGCCTGACCTGGGATAACCTCTGTAAACGAGGCTTCCAAGGTCCTTCACTTTGTTTTCTTTGTTTAAAAGATGTTGAGACTGTCTCACATCTTTTCTTTTAGTGTCCCTTTGCTAGGACTATTTGGCACTTTTGGTGGGGGGCCTGGAATTTGTCATGCAAGCACCCCTCTTCTCTTGAGGAGTGTTGGAGGATCTTTGGGTCCAACCTGGCGAAGACTTCTTTTTTGCACATAGCGTGGCCTATTGGTCCTAGTATGATTATTTGGCACATTTGGCTGGAATGCAACCGAAGGATCTTTCTAGATAAGAAGTTGCAAGTAGGGAAAGTTTGGGCTCGTATTCTTGGGACCTTACAGGAAATGTTGTCTGCTAAATGTGACTTGTCAATCCTAGTGGATCCAAGAGATATCGGGCTTATTTGTAATTTGGGGATTACTACTGGAGGCACTAGAAGGCCCAAGATTGGGCATGGCAAGTGTTCTAGAGGAAAGGTCTTTAGGGAGGGCATTGGGTGCTTCTTCCTACTAGTGTTCTAAAAATCAACACGGATGGGTCAGCAAGGGGTAATCTGGGCCACACAGGTGTTGGTGGTGTGGGCAGAGATAGCTCTGGGGTGGTTGTGTTCTTCTTTTCAAAATATTGGGGGCAGCATTCTAATAAATTTATGGAGGCCCTGGCAATTCTTTTGGCCTTGAAAAGGGCATATGCCCTTGGTTGGAAACAAATTATCTGAGTCAGATTCACATGTGGTGGTGGACCTGATTAATAAGAGGTAGTTTGAGGATGTTAGTTGGCAGATTGCTATGGTGGCTAAGCAGATCACCAATTTGGGAGAATTATTTGAGTCTATAACCTTCTCTCATATCCCCCGAGAGTGGAATAAGGTGGCTAACGGGCTGGCCAAATGGGCCTCGGAGAAGAATGAGAATTGGATAATTGATGATTGGAACAGTTTACCAAGGGACCTTTCCCAGGATTTGGAAGGGTGGGTCACTGAGGATGTGAGATGTTGCATGAACTTTTCTTGAGTTCTTGTTTGTTGGTTCTTAATCCCTTTTTGGCATGCTTCCTACTTTGTACTGCTCTTGATGATTAATAAGGTTTTTACCCTCTTTTATTTTAAAACAAAAAAACAAACAATCCTTACCTCTTTAACCTCCTCATCGATGTGGCAACATCCTGGTGATGAATCAGCAACCGTTAATGAATTTTTTTGCAAAAAAGCTCCTCTTAGAACACAAGCACAGAATTTTGGTGTTTTTGGCCATAGGCAAGAAGAGAAAAAGAGTTAGAAATGAAAATGAATTCGACCTTTTTTTTTTTGTTTTTAACATGTCATAACGTGAGTGCATTATAACGCGCTCGTGTTATGGCTTTGTGGTGGCCGAGCCTCAGGCTTTGCACACCAAGCCATAACACGAGCATGTTATAACACACTCGCATTATGAGTTTTCAAATATTTTTAAAAAAGTGGGCACAAAATTGCTACCCATCTTCATGCACCCACCCATGAACTCAATTGCAAAGAATAGGCAGTGTAGGATATGATGAGATTGGCTCAAAATATTGATTCTGCATTGTGGGTTTCATTATTTGATTATTAAACAATTGTGGTGAAGAGATATACCATTTTCATATGTTTGAACACTATGTTGTTATACATTTCATATGATACTTTTCATGGCCCTTTGTAATTATTTGATTATTGAACAATTATGGTGAACAAATATACTATTTCATGTCTTTGAACACTTTGTTGTTATCCATTTCATTTTGTTTACTGTATGTGGCATATTTCCTCTTTCCATGTGATTGGAACAAATTAAATGCTAGCATTGTTTGCAGTGTTGGAAAACACACTGTCCCCTATCAGTTATTTTGTTATGATAAGTATTTCTTTCGTTACAACCAATAATGCAATGAATTCCACTTTGAACTTTTAGAACAAGTATTTGCTAGAGTGGAGATGGCAGATTTCCCTTTTCCATGTGATCAGAACAAATAAAATGCTTGTATTTCTTGCAGTGTTGGAAAACACACTGTCCCCTCTCAGTTATTTTGTTACGATTTTTTTTTAATTTCTCACGCTCCAAAAATGAAGTGAAGTCCACTTTGAATTTTTACAACAATGATTTGGTAGACTGGAGATGGAAAATTTCCCTTTTTAATGTCATTGTAACAAATAAAATGCTTGTATTGGTTGCAGTGTTGGAAAAAACACTATCCCCTATCAGTTATTTGCTTATGAAGTCTTTATTTTGTACACTCCCAAAATGAAATGAAGTCCACTTTCAATTTTTAGAACGACTATTAGGTAGAGTGTAAATGGCATATTTCCTTTTTCCATGTCATTGGAACACATAAATTGCTGCATTGATTGCAGTTTTGGAAAACACACTGTCCCCTATTAGTTATTTCCATATGATAAGTATTTATTTCTGACGCTCCAAAAATGAATTTAAGTCCACTTTCATATTTCATGAGATGTTTTTTATTTTATATGCTCCAAAAATGTAATGAAGTCCACTTTCAAATTTTATAACTAGTTGGTTGAGTAAAAATGGCATTTCCTTTTTCCATGTGATCGGAACAAATAAAATGCTTGCATTGCTTGCAGTGTTGGAAAATGCATTGTCCTATGTCAATTACTTCATTTTGAAAACTTGCTTATGTATGTCAACTTACTTACAAATGTAAGCACATGCAATGAGAACTTTATGTTCTAGGGACTATAACAAAACAGTGTATTGAAGTTCAACTTCATATTCTATAACAACCCTTACTTTCAGGAAACATTTCATTTCAATACCGTAATACGTTTACAAAACAAGATGCACAAAAAAAAATTGCATGATGGAAAACACACAGGGTTGTCCCTCACTTCTCAATTCTTCTTCAAAGATAACACTTTCTATTATGCAAACTGCATCAACACTATGTATTGGATTTCACCTTCATATTATATAACAACCCATTACTTGCAACAAACATTCCATTTCAATATCGTAATACATTTCGAAAACAAGATGCACAAAAAAGTTGCAGGATGGAAAACACAGGGTTATCCCTCACTTTTCAAATATTGTTCAAAGACAACAGTTAGTGTTATGCATAGCGTACGAACACAATGTATTGAAGTTCACCTTCATATTTCATAAGTACCATTGCTTGCAACAAACATTCCAAACAAAAAAATTTGTAGGATGGAAAACACAAAGGGTTGTCCTTCGCTTCTCAAATCTTCTTCAAAGACAACACTTTCTGTTATGCAGACTATAACAAAACATTGTAGTCAAGTTCACCTTCATATTTTATAACAATCCATTACTTGTAGCAAACATTCCATTTCAATATTGTAATACATTTGGAACACACTATGCACAAAAAAAAGTTGCAGAATGGAAAACACACAGGGTTGTCCCTCACCTCTGAAATCTTGTTCTAAGAAACCACTTTTTGTTATGCAAACTGTAACAAAACAGTGTATTCAAGTTCACCTTCATATTTTATAACAACCCTTACTTGCAGCAAACATTCCATTTCAATATCGTTATATGTTTGGAACACACTATGCACAAAAAAAAGTTGCAGAATGGAAAACACACAAGGTTGTCCCTCACCTTTGAAATATTGTTCTAAGACAATAGTTTCTGTCATGCAGACTGTAACAAAATAGTGTATTCAAGTTCACCTTCATATTTTATAACAACTCGTACTTGCAACAAACATTCCATTTCAATATCGTTATACATTTGGAACACAAGATGCACAAAAAAAGTTGCAGGATGGAAAACACACAGGGTTGTCCCTCACCTCTAAAATCTTGTTCTAAGACAACAGTTTCTGTTATGTAAACTGTAGTAAGAAAATTCTGATATTTGGTAGAAATAACATTAATTGCATCTAGTTACATATTCTGGAGGTTTTGGATCAAAAAGATAAGATTTGTGAGTGAGAAATTAAGATTTATGACTATAACTATCTAAGAAAACAGAGTTCTAAGGAATAGTTAAGTAATATAGACCTAGGGTTTGGTGAATCACTCAAGGAAATGGATGTTGAATGGAGAAATAAGCATGAGTAGGTCCAATTTAGCATGTTCCAAGCATTGGTTAAGGGAAAATGAGTTTGGAGATGACTAAATCAATAAGCCTTAGTGTGTCACAGGCCTAATTAGACCTAATTTGGATGATATAGTCTTGATTTGAGCATCTTTTCTCAAAGTAACCAATATAGATCTTTTGATGTGTTTTGAAAACCCTTAAAAGGTATCTAAAAAGCCAGTTATAGTTTGAAGATAAGGTCTGCATTGAGAGATTTCTCTAATAGTTCATATTTGGAGTGCTACTAGCTTAAAGACAGATTTAAGAGAAAAGGCATTAAGATGATGAATAAAGGTCCTGATAGAGGATGATTTGGGTGAGATTGAGTCTCTAATGACTTTGAAGAAGATGATTAAGTTTTTTTGGGTCAGAGAAAGTGAAAGCTCAGTTTTGTGCCTTTGTAGAAGTCATTGTTTTGTGTAGTTTTCTTGTGAACTTGAAGGAATAGAAGGGATTGAGTCCCTCATTGTAAAATTTGTAATCATGTGAGTGATGGTTTCTTCCTTTGCACTACATCAAAACATTCCATTTCAATATCCTTATACGTTTGGAAGACAAGATGCACAAAAAAATTTGCAGCATGGAAAACACACAGGGTTTTCCCTCACTTCTCAATTCTTCTTCAAAGACAATAGTTTTTGTTATGCAAACTGTAACAAAACAGTGTATTCCAGTTCAACTTCATATTTTATAACAACCCATTACTTGCAGCAAACATTCCATTTCAATATCCTTATACGTTTGGAAGACAAGATGCACATTTTATAACAATATTGAAAATCAACTTCATATTTTATAACAACACCAACTTGCAGCAAACATTCCATTTCAATATCATAATATGTTTGGAACAAAAATGCACAAAAAAGTTGCAGGATCAAAAATACACAAGGTTGTCACAATGTTTTGAAATTTTTTCAGATTTGATATGAGATAAACAATTCGCATCACATAGTCAAATGTAAAAACATTTCGAGTCAATATTATAGAATCTGAAGAAAATTACAATCCACATTTAATACTACTAACACTGAGAACTACGTCAACCATTTACAAACAGGTATAATCTTTGTGTTCTTAGCATCCAGAAGGATTTGGAACACTCTAATTTTCAATGTGGAATTGACAGAATACAACGTTGGCACCCCGTAATTCGCATGTAGTAGCCTAAATGAGGGTCTAACATGGTGGATCTTGAACCTAACAATGTGGTTGAATTGGAACATGACCATCAACCATTCCTCCACAGGACCCATGTGATTACTAATTAGAGATTCCCCCTTGAGGAATCTCATAAAGCTCATGTTCAACTGGTCCGTAAGATTGTGCTTGCATATGATAATTGTTGGTTTAATGCACACCTTCCAGATGCATCCAGCTAGGAAAAGGTCTCGAATTTCCCAATAAAGAGACATTGGCCAATCACATAAATTTACAATCTCTATTTCTAGATTGTAATATTGAACATCCATGCCCATTTTTTCCCATACACCAAAGACGTTAAAGAAGTGAGCATAATTATGATAGTTCAAATTTGTGCGATTTGGCTCTTCTCTATTAATTCTCCTTAACATATTTTCCCACAACCTGTACAGGAGGCTCAATTCCTCAATTCGAGCAAGAATATTGCATGGAAGATACAGGTGGTAGTTGGTCAACCAACTAGCCACCCATGCTCGTGAATTGTGTGGCATCTTCTATACAACTGCAGCAACAAGTACTGAAATTCCTGAAATGAAAGACAAAACAACTTTTTTAGAAGGTACACCTACATTCTCTAATTAGAAAGAGATTGTTAATGCAATGGAAACAGTGAAAAAGAAGCGAGCAAAGTGGAAGATATAGATAATTTTTTCACTGAAGATATTGTACCTATTCTTTGGAACTTAATGAAGCAACGTGTGTAGTATCTCCAATGGGCATATGACAACGCACGACTAGAACAATGGGAACAACAATGCCTGAAATGAAAGACAACAAAAAATTTCAGCAAATACAACATTATCTAATTAGAAACATACTCTAAATGCTGGCTTCATTACATTCTTGGACTATAGGAAACATTAACATTTTAAAGATGAAATAGGTGATAGGGGATAGTGTTTTTTTTAACAGTGCAAATAATGTGAGCATTCTATTTGTTGCATTCACATGAAGAAATGTAGAAAGGACATTTGGATTGCACGAAACAATTGCTAAAAAAATCAAATTGAAACAAAACTTTTCATAACGAACTAACTATGTAGGGACAGTGTGTTTTCCAACATGGCAAATAATATGAGCATTCTATTTGTTGCAATCAGATGAGTTTAACTAATGAATTGTAGAAAATAATTTTTTGTAGTTTATATTCATATCATTGATTGCATTCATTGCATTGCACATCTTTCTAACTCAAAGCATTACTTCACATTGCATAACTAAAAACTATATGTTGATAGATGACAACCCTTACTTTCACCAAACATTCCATTTCAATATATGTTCATATGTTTCGAACACGAAATGCACATAACAGTTGCATGATGGAAAAAATAGTGGGTTGTGACTCACTTCTTATTTTATGCAGAATGTAACAAAACAATTTTTTCAAGTTCACCTTCTTCTTTTATGGCAACCCTTACTTTCACCAAACATTCCATTTCAATATCTATTCATATGTTTCGAACACAAAATGCACATAATAGTTGCATGATGGAAAACACATTGGGTTGTGACTCACTTCTTATTTTATGCAGACTATAACAAAACATTGTTTTCAAGTTCACCTTCTTATTTTATGACAACCCTTACTTTCAGAAAAAACACTCCATTTCAATATCTGTTCATATTTTATGACCACAAAATGCACATAGCAGTTGCAGGATGGAAAACACACTAGGTTGTGACTCACTTCTTATTTTATGCAGGTTGTAACAAAACAATGTTTTTGATAGCAACCTAGGTTGAAAAACCCCTCACTCTATCAATTCAAATGATTTCAAATCACCATTCTACTCACAAACTCAAACTTGGCTTGTTTTCCCACTATTTCACCTTGACACCCTTGTAGGTCAGCAGACCCAAATTTGTCAACTTAACTCTCTAAAAATCTTAACCCCTACAAATAATCATCATTATAGAGACCCATTTCAGTCCCCCTCAACATACTTCAAACCCACATATGACTCTTTTGGAACAACTTTCACAAAAACAAGAAATAATGTTGTCCACAAGGCCAATTCAGCCAAATTTACAAAGAGACACCTCTCTAATCATACAACCAGCCTAGGAAACCAATGGGGTAGCACTCACTAGCCCTCAAAACCACCAAATCCACCCTTGGTTTGCAGAGACTCAATTTCCGAAACACCTATTCATGAAACCCTTGTTTCAAGCCATTCACATGAGGGTAACTTGGAAAAATGTATTCCACTCCTTCTCAAACCTTGAAACCAACGCAAACACCTTTATTCAAGCCTATACATGCTTAAAAGAACAAGGTATATCACTTCCCTCACCGTTTTGATCAAACCCTAACCTTAAACCTCACTTTTCATGCTCTTTTCCACTCACAATCTACAGGGACAACAACTCAAACCCCCTAATTCCTTTCTCCCTTCACAAAACCATCATCCCAGCAACAAAACCTAACCTATCAGACTCATTCCTCCAAGCCACAAAGATCACGTCATTGATTACATTCATATCGCTGATTACATTCATTGCATTGCACATCTTTCTAACTCGAAGCATTGCTTCACATTGCATAACTAAAAACTAGATGTTGATAGATGACAAAATTTTAATAATAATATAGTTTTTTACAAAGTCAACCTAAGTAGTTATGCAGTTACTTCACATTGCATAACTACTTATGCAGTGCTAAGGGGTTCAAAGATATAAATCTCTCAAATTCAATCTATTGTAAACATTTTTCACCACAATGGGTTTCCCTCAACTAACTTTTGTAGGCAACCACCTTTCAAAACACCTTTCAATCATAAGGAAACATTTAGTTTTAGTCTTAGCAGACTTAAATCCTCACAACCAAACATTCAAACACCGCCCTTTTAGGTCTACTCACCATGATCTAATGACCTTTCCAAGTAGAAGATTCCACACTATACAAATATTGTCCTAGGTCGGTAGCCCTGCAATAAGGTTTGTCAAACCATATATCTTGAACCAAATCATCAAACTGAATTCCACACATATATTCAGATGCCCCTTAAGATGTTTAAACACATATCAAAAGATAGGATAACTTTTTTTTTGTAACAACACTCATAAAAATGGATTAGTGTTTTGCAATTTAGGCCTGTTTAGACTTCTTGAGATTGATCAAACTTGTCAACATAGACACCCACAACTAAAAGTGACTCTCTATCCTTCCCCATAGTTTCAATAGCATGGAATACACTTCAATAAATGATTCTTGAAGGATTTTACAATCATTAATCAAAGGAACTCAAAAATACATAGGTTAGCTCTTGCATCATATGGTTAAAAGCCTAAAACAAGTACTTTCAAACAAGCTATGGATGCTTGGAAATTTTTTTGTCAAAGCATAATAGTAAGCAATAGCATAGACAAGGCAATGAGTTGTTTGAAAAAATGCATCAACGAATGAAATTCCATCACCATGAGACCACATTTCTTTGAGGAATTTTTTCAAACAGTTTACTGCCTTGTCTATGCTACGACATTTTTCATACATGTCTACCAAAGTATTTGATCAAACAATTCATTTCCTTGCTGCTATGGCTAAAAGCCTAAAACAGGTACTTTCAAACAAGTGATGGATGCTTGGAAAAAAAAATTCAAATCATAACAATGATGCAAGAGCATCTACCATAAACCTCAAACCAACCAGGGGTATTTCTAACCCAAACAACAACTGAGAAGATAAACCAATAAACTTACTTATCTTTTCATCAAAATTCATCAATTTCACCAAATCTGTATTCTACACCTTTAGCAAATTCAAATACATCTTAACCTTCATCAAACTGAGTGAACCATAGCATAAACCTGATTAGAGAACTCATCACTACCAACATTCACCAAATAACTTATCTTTCCAACAATATTCCAAACAAGGCAATTAAGACAGCCAATCAACCAAACTTGCTTTAAAGCTCTCCATAGACCTTGAAATACATTAATTACCATTCACTGACTGAATCAAAAACCAAAACCTGATTGAAAAATCCTGAACCAATCCTTACATTGAACAAGCCCAATTTACCCTTCATAACACCTTGTTTTCCATAAGACAAAAGGCGACCCGTCACTAATTCTTACTTGGAAACCCTTACCAAGCCTTGAAATACCTTTAACCAACCTTACTGTGATAGTAACAATCCAAATATTCTGCCTCCCAACTTTATTTTACCAGATTCATAATTTCATGCATCTAAGACTCCAACCCTAGTATCATTACAACTTGGCAAAAGCGGGCATTCCATCCAAACTACATTGAAACCCCATAAGCTATTTACTGTTCTAGAAACCCATTTGTGCCAATTTTAACATATCACAAATTCAAATGCTATTGTTTTGAAAAGAAGGCTTGAAAACATGACTGCACTGTTGGAAATGCACTCAATTAGCACAAATTTACAAAGGAGGTCTTAAATCATCATCAAAACCCCTAATGACTTCAAACGGTCCTATACAAGTCTCAAAACTTACGAATCATCAACTTTTAGGAATAGAAAGGCTCAAGCAAACGTTGATCTACTAAACCCTTACTTTATGCACAAAACAAGCTCTAACAAATGAGGGTTTAATAGAATAGTTTATTCCAAACCTTCCCATGCTCTTCCGCCACATGAAACATGTTTAGAAATGTCTACCCATGCTTTAGGAACAAAGTTTCAGCCCCATTGAATGCACTTTCCTCAATTTACAACTTGTAGCCATCCATTTTCATTGGAAAACTTTTGTAATTTCTGAAGATCAACAACCAAAAATTGAATTCTTCGCTTCCCCTGCATGATTCAACACACACACTTCTTAAAACATCCTAATTACACCCTAAACAATCCATCCCACCATTCCTCTAAACCTGCATCGATGGGATGGAGGTCTAAAACCTCACAAGACTCTCAAAACCCCTTGTTAAGGGTTCACATGCAAATTTTGAATTTCTTGCTCTTTATACTTCTAAATTTGATTCAACCTCTTCTAAATACCTCAAATGGATTTCCCACTCACTAAACTAAGTAAAAAAAATATATATGCTTACCTACAGATGAAGGTTCACTGAACTATGCTTGTGCAATCCTTAGTAAGTCTTGAAGAAGCAGCAGAGTGAAGGCACGTTGGCCGACATCAACCTGTCACTGTAGCCAAATTTTTATAAGCATGGTATTGCATAAGGTCATACCAAAAATTGGACTTACGTATGCATAGTTATTAAATTCAAACCATACCTTCTATTGGGTTTACACTCACGAAAGACAGTTGCCGGTGAGGACTCCTTTCCCCATATTGGAATGTTGAAGTGAACAAAAAAAGCCAAAAAAGAAATCAGAAATTTTATGATGTGGTACAAGCACATACTAGAAAAAGAAATCTGCAATACCGTTTCCTATTACAATATAGAAATTGAAATGGGTTTTCTCATAGTCACCTATATTAGATGTTGTATCCTCTGCCACATCCATAGCAGTTGCGCCTGAAGTCTCACATTGCATATTGACATTCACATTCAAGCTATTGTTCGCAGAGAAGGGAAAGGAGTCATCCAGAGGGGTTCGGTGATCTAACTATTCTGCGGCAGGCTTCGTACACCGGGTTGCATGTGAATGGTGCTAGTTGCAGTTTCATCAGGACTGAGAATGAATTCAAATGACAATGCATTTGATTGTCGTAGGTCCTGTAAAAACCTCTCCACGCATTTTGTGTATGATTGTAACTATTGTAGACACTGTGGTGGTGTACGCATCACTTTGTTCAAGAGTTCGTTTGTGTCATTCTAAAGAGACATTTTGAGCACATGTTCATCATATACATGAGTAATAGGAGCTTGTGTAGGGGTGAGAACAATAGGATTGTTTTCTTCTACACCCCCTATGACAATGTCTCATTCAAATCTATCCCTCTATCAATTGGTTGACCTCCCCCGTCTAAATGACCACACGGAAGAAACTTGTATTAGGTAGTAGAAAATGCAAAACACAATTGACTCCCATAAATTAACGCAATTCAAATTGAAATTCACTTACCGTGGATCACCCCTTCAATGACAAATGATCTTTTAATCAAGTCAACAACCTTCAGGACATGTTTGCAAGTGTTCCCTTGCAAACTCCAAGGGCAGTCACAAACAAAATGGTGCTCCCCAAATTTTCGAACAAGGTAGTGATCGGACCTACTTTGACTTTTCACCCAGTACCATCCAGGATCTGTTTCATCGGGAATACAGTGATCATCCGAAATTGCCTTGGCCTGCTCCAAACTAGATCGCATATTTAAACACTTTTGGTTCGTCAAAAAACCATAATGCTACAACTTTTCCTTTTGCCTATAGAATGGTTCCATTTTATACACAAGTGTGTAATACAAATAGTCCATTCTCCTAGTGCATTTTTTAGAACGATCACACAAGTACAAAGTTTTGAGAGTGTAATGGTATGACTCAATGGATGCATTTGTATCCTGGTTGGCATGTGGGAATAGTCTGCAATTTTTTGCCCACATGGCTGCAAAAAAAAAATCCTATAGTCAAGTAAACCACAACGTATTAGAGGTAACATTAAAGAATTTGAATGGTGTGAATCCTGTGAGGTGACGGAAATTGTCAACTCACCAATTCAACCTTCTCCTTCACACCAAGTCTTGTTGAAGTACTCTAAGAATTGGGGCTGATCATTGAACTCCTGAAAGAAAGAGTTCAATAGTTGAGTGACGCTATCTTCACTGTCACCGATTACCATCATGATCGTGCCAAGACTGCGGAAGATGTCCATTGCCCTTTCCTTGGTTTCATACTTATATACATTCTCCAGCCAAGCCCTTTTGACATGCCAAAGACATAGAAGCACACGACATTGAAAGTTAACCCTAATAGACAATACAAACGATATTGTTTACCGCTCATCTACATGAAAAAGTGGCATTTAAAATAAATACCAAATGAGAAAGGTACACAAATGAACAAAGGGATGCACATACTGTATGGCTTGGATTTCTGCAGTCACATCATCGGTCAAAAATGCATTGATTCTTCAGTCGAGTCTGGCTCTTCTTCCATGATCATGCAATATGCATAGCCACAAGAGATGTCATCAATCTTGTTTTGTGAGGAGAATACCCACGCAACTGGTACACCAATTTTTTGCTCGTCGAAAACGAGCAGAGTATACAATGGAAACTGTAGACATAACAACTCGGCATGAGCATTGTCAGGTTTACAGCCAGCAAGATCATTGAAAACACAAAGAACTATTTGTCAATGTTTGTAAGGCCTCACCCCATATTTGTTAGTTGCAAACATGGAATCCATCAAGATGACTGAATTGTGTGAGTGGCTAACCATCCTATCTAGCATCCATGGAGTCTAAACCCTGATAACAAAAGGTGTATTGTTCCCATCGGGCCGTTGAAAGTAAAAGAAGTTGTCAAAGTCATGTCCACTCCACAATAGGATACTTGTCGAATAGACTTTGTGTTTCTGTGCATGAGTAGAACACACCTTTTTCCAAGAATTCATTACATCCTTTCTTGTAAGGAATTGATCTCTCTTTGACATCATGCCACATAAGACAGGATCACTGATGTGTCTATCCATTATTGCATTGACACTGATGTCCATGAGCAAAAGGATTTCAATATAACTTTTGCACTCCGCAGATAGATTAGTGGAAAACATAGAACTCTTATCTCCACTTGTGTCATGAATGCCATGGAAAAATTGACCGTTTTTATCAAACGTGGAACATTTCTTTGTAGATAATATAGGCAACATCGGGTTTGGAATTCATAACCTTTACCATGAAGTGATATTGACAACCTCGCATTTGTATAAACGTCTTATGTGGTTTCTTCTCTGGTGAAGGCTAGTCTCTGTTGTCTGCAGGACCATATTGACACCAGTAGCTGCAAAAAAGGCATCATCTCATCATGTTGAAGCAAGAGAGTAAAATATCATTTGACCATACAAATGAATGTCGAAAGATACAAACCTCTGATGCAAAATTGTTTCGCCATAAGTTTTGTCGTTGAGGGGACAAGTGGTGGTAGGTTCTCTTGTACACAAATTTAGTTTCAAAACCTTCAACGAACATTTCACCATGAATGAAATCATCAAGTCTCATAAGAGGAATTGTTGCAACAAGGTCAGGGACCACAATCTTCTTGACAGAAATAGCAGCCCATTCCAAATCGGAAGAGGAAAAAGGAGAGCCTCCATTTTGTACATCTTGCACCTGCAATTTGTCTTCCTTCTTCCATTTCAAACCTCTCCCCATTCTAAGAAAAGATAGAATTGGACGAATATTTAAAATTAGTGTGGATTGTGTCAAGAAAAAGAAAGAAATTATTCATTAAACATAAATAAAATGTGCTTGCATTGATGTCACCCACGTGAAACCAATAGGAGGTTGTTGGCTTCAACCGAGGAAAATTAAAGGTGATAGACTGAATCAAGCTACGCATAAAATATAACACAAACGTAGGCTGGAAATCAGACAGTCCATCTCAACATACAAGTGGACATAGACAACAACAACAAAAAATGACAAGCAAAACCTTTGATGACAACCTTGTATGCAAAAAAAAAAAAGTGCATCCATTACTGCCAGCGACGCCAAAATGATAACATGTTTCTTGCATCTATTGAAAAAAAGATGAATCAGTAATGGAGAGAATGAGGAAAGGCAGAAAGGTTTAAAATGTCCTATCAACCATGATGTAAGCCAATGCAGGTTGGAAAACACAGCGTGTAGATGAACCTCCACGTAGACATAAAGACTGCAAGTAAATTCGCAACCACACATGTAAATATAACAAAGATTTCAGAGTATATGGGGTGCACAAACTTGTTTTATCTAAGGAGGCATGTTGTGATATTCAGCCTTTTGTTTGGAATGACTTAACGTGAGGAGAAAAAGCATATCTACCAATTCATGAAATAAACAAGTCAAGGTTGAACCACATGATGAGTGGTTCAACCTGCAACTTTGTATGTGGCATAGGAGTGTAACGTGCATAATAGTATGTAATTACTTATACAATAGCAACAACAAATATATTATCATGGGAAAAAATGTTGGTTGTGCTGCGTGTGTATGTGTCAAAGGACAGGAAGGGTTAGAGGGCAACCAAAACCTTTGATGACAACCTTATATGTAAAAAGAATAAGTGCATCCATTGCTGCCAGCAACACCAAAATGATAACATGTTTGTTGCATTTGCTGAAAAAAAGATGAATCAGTAATGGAGAGAATGATGAAAGGTATAAAGGTGTAAAAATTTCTATCAACCATGATGTAAGGGAATGCAAGTTGGAAAACATAGCGTGTAGATGAACCTCCAAGCTGACATAAAGACCGCAAGTAAATTCGCAACCTCGCATGTAAATATAACAAAGATTTCAGAGTATATGGGGTGTACAAACCTCTTTTACCTAAGGAGGCATGTTGTGATATTCATCCTTCCATTTCGCATGACTTAACATGAGGAGCAAAATCACATCTAGAAATTAATAAAATAAATAAGTGAAGGTTGAATCACACGATCAGTGGTTCAACCTAGAGCTTCGTATGTGGCATAAGAGTGTAACGTGCATGATAGTATGTCATTACTTATACAATAGAAAAAATAGATCTATTATCATGGGAAGATATGTTGGTTGTGTTGCGTGTGTAAGTGTTAAAGGAGAGGAAGGGTGAGAGGGCAACTAAAACCTTTGATGACAACCTTGTATGTAAAAAGAATAAGTGCTTCCATTGCTGCCAGCAACGCCAAAATGATAACATGTTTGTTGCATTTGTTGAAAAAAAGATGAATCGGTAATGGAGAGACTGAGGAAAGGCAGAAAGGTGTAAAATGTCATATCAACCATGATGTAAGCAAATGCAGGGTGAAAAACACAATGTCTAGATGAATCTCCAAGATAACATAAAGACCGCAAGTAAATTCACAACCCCGCATGTAAATATAACTAAGATTTCAGAGTATGGGGGGTGTACAAACCTCTTTTACCTAAACAGGCATGTTGTGATATTCAGCCTTCCATTTAGGGTGACTTAACATGTGCAGAAAAGGTGCATCTAGAAATTCATGAAATAAGGAAGTGAAGGTTGAATCACACGATGAGTGGTTCAACCTGCAAATTTGTATGTGGTGTATGAGTGTAATGTGCATAACACTATGTAATTAATTATACAGTTGCAAGAACAGATGTATTAGGGAAGATACCTTGGTTGTGGTGCATGTGTATGTGTTAATGGAGAGGAAAGGTTAGAGGGCAACCAAAACCTTTTATGACAACCTTCAATGTAAATAAATGTGCATCCATTGCTGCCAGCAACGCCAAAAGAATAAAAAGTTATTTTCATCTGTTGACAAAATCATTAATTAGTAATGGAGTGAATCAAGAAAGTCATACATGTGCAAATTTTCCTATCAACCATGATGTCAACCAATGCATGTTGGAAAACACGGTGTCTACTTGAACCTCCAAGCGGACATAAAGACCATAGGTAAAATCACAACCTCACATGAAAGAAGACTAAAACGCCATAGTATATGGGCTGTACAAACCTATTTTACCTGAGCAGGCATGTTGTGATATCAATCCTTCTATTTGGGGTGACTTAACATGACCAACAAAAGTGTATATGACAATTCATGAACTAAAAAACTGCAGGTTGAACAACAGGATGGGAAGTCCAACCTGCAACTTTATATGTAGCCTATAAGCCTAACGTGAATAATAACATGTAATTACTTCTATGGCTACCAACAATGTGAAAAGAAAAAAAAAATGATCTTTGCATCTGGTGATAAAAAAATGACTCAATGAACATAGGCTAGAACACGTTATTTATTTGTGCATTTATTTGTGAAACATATGAAGAATTCGAAAAATAATTTTAACTATAAACCACAATTGCACTAAATTGTGAAGCTCACTTGCATTGAAAACCATAGTGAATGAGATAGATATTGTGTTGACTTAGGAGATTCTTTATGCTCTTGATTAATTGACAAAGAAGCATTTGTAGTATGTGCAAAGGCGAGAAAACAATGCAAATCTAGACACAGCAGGTTCTATAATTTATGAAATTGAAAAACAATCTACTTTACAAACACTTGAACACAAGGAGATCAAACTTAATGAGTTATGTTTTAACTGAAGAGATTCTTACCACTCTTGAGAAGTTGACAAAGGAGCATGTGCAGTATGTGCAATGGACAAATCGCAATGCAGAAGTGGATAAAGTCGAGATATTTTGTATTTGCATATGAATTTTTCTAAGCAGAGAAAATGAAAGATGATCCTATAACTGGATTTCAAGTATTGAATTCAAACATCTGTGAACATAAAACTAAACATGACCAACAAAAAAACATCAAGCACAAAAGAAAAATATTCCACCCTTTAGCTTACAAGAAGCAAAAATATATAAACTACAACTGACAATGTTTTCCAACATGCCTATAGTTTATTAATTAGAGAAAATTGAAACACAATTTTTAGTCTACCTGAGACTTGTTATATATTTTGAAGATGTTCCTTTCATTACATTTGTATTGTGTAAACAAGAAAAGGTTTTCATTGTAAAAAAAAGAGAATCAATTCGCTAGAGACATGAAAGCCATATGTGAAAAGGTAGACAAGTTTTGTAAATAACTTTTCAAACATAAAACATCTACATTCTCTAATCAAAAGACACTCTCAAAGCTAAGCAAAGAGTGGTTGCAAAGCTACCGAAAATTATTGAAGACACTCAAAACTCTATCCAAAAAATGGGTGTTGTTGTACTAAGGGCTGATAAGGAAGCAACTGCTCCAAAACTACAAATAAAATGTACTTATAACTGAAACCCAACACTGTGTTTTCCCAATTACATTTATTTTGTGTATTTTTTTTTCAATCATACAAAATTTAAACAGAACAATGGAATGTGTGATTTTGAAGACATTCATACAGTTTTGTAACATTCTATGTTGCAAAACTATCGGTGTTAAGAAGCAAACAACCCACAATGAGACAACCCTTAACATTTATACAAGAAATTCAAATAACTGAAACCCAACATTGTGTTTTCAAAATTACAATTATTTTTTGCGCTTGATTTTTTCAATCATGCAAAAGTTAAACACAACAATGGAATGTGTGATTTTGAAGACATTCATATGGTTTTGTAACATTCCATGTTGCAAAACCACAGGTGTTAAGAAGTAAGCAACCCACCATGAGAGGACCCTTAACATTTAAACAAGGAGATTCAAATAACTGAAACCCAACACTGTGTTTTCCCAATTGCAATTATTTTGTGCACTTTTTTTTCTCAATCGTGCGAAATTTAAACACAACAATGGAATGTGTGATTTTGAAAACATTCATACTATCTTGTAATATTTCATGTTGCAAAACCGTGGGTGTTAAGAAGTAAGCAACCCACCATGAGACAACCCTTTACATTTAAACATGGAGATTCAAATAGCTGAAACCCAACACTATGTTTTCCAAACTACAATTATTTTTTGCACTTTATTTTTTAAATCATGTGAAAGTTAAACACAACAATGAAATTTGTGATTTTGAAGACATTCATATGGTTTTGTAACATTCCATGTTGCAAAACCATGGGTGTTAAGAAACAAGCAACTGACCATGAAACAACCATTTACATTTAAACAAGGAGATTCAAATAATTGAAACCCAACACTGTGTTTTTCCGATTGCAATTATTTTGTGCATTTTTTTGTCAATCGTGTGAAATTTAAACACAACAATGGAATGTGTGATTTTGACAACATTCATATTGTCTTGTAACATACATTCCATATTGCAAAACCATGGTGTCAAGAAGCAAGCATCCCACCATGAGACAACTCTTTACATTTAAACAGGGAGATTCAAATAACTGAAACCCAACATTGTGTTTTCCCAATTGCAATTATTTTGTGCACTTTTTTTTTCAATCATGCAAAATTTAAACACAATAATGGAATGTGTGATTTTGAAGACATTCATACGGTTTTGTAACATTCCATGTTGCAAAACCTTAGGTGTTAAGAAGCAAGAAACCCACCATGAAACAGCCCTTGACATTTAAACAAGGGGATTCAAATAACTGAAACCAAATATTGTCTTTTCCAAATTACAATTAATTTTTGCACTTGATTTTTTCAATCATGCGAAAGTTAAACACAACAGTGGAATGTGTGATTTTGAAGACATTCATACAGTTTTGTAACATTCCATGTTGCAAAACCGTAGGTGTTAAGAAGCAAGCAACCCACCATGAGAGGACCCTTGACATTTAAACAAGGAGATTCAAATAACTGAAACCCAACACTGTGTTTTCCAAATTACAATTATTTTGTGCACTTTTCTTTCAATCATGCGAAATTTAAACACAACAATGGAATGTGTGATTTTGAAAACATTCAAACGGTTTTGTAACATTTCATATTGCAAAACCGTAGGTGTTAAGAAGAAAGCAACCCACCATGAGACAACCCTTGACATTTAAACAAAGAGATTGAAATAACTAAAACCCAACACTGTGTTTTCCAAATTACAATTATTTTTTGCACTTTATTTTTTCAATCAATCATGCAAAAGTTAAACACAACAATAGAATGTGTGATTTTAAAGACATTCATATGGTTTTGTAACAATCCATATTGCAAAACCGTAGGTGATAATAAGCAATCATCCCACCATGAGAGGACCCTTGACATTTAAATAGGGAGATTAAAATAACTGAAACCCAACACTGTATTTTCCAAATTACAATTATTTTGTGCACTTTTTTTTCAATCTTGTGAAATTTAAACACAACAATGGAATGTGTGATTTTGAAGACATTCATACAGTTTTGCAACATTCCATGTTGCAAAACCGTAGGTGTTAAGAACCAAGCAACCCACCATAAGACAACCCTTCACATTTAAACAGGGAGATTCAAACAACTGAAACCCAACACTGTGCTTTCCAAATTACAATGATTTTGTGCACTTTATTTTCAATCATGCAAAATTTAAACACAACAATGGAATGTGTGATTTTGAAGACATTCATATGTGTAACATTCCATGTTGCAAAACTTTAGGTGTTACGAAGCAAACAACCCACCATGAGACAACCCTTGACATTTAAACAAGGAGATTGAAATAACTGAAACCCAACATTGTGTTTTCCAAATTACAATTATTTTTGTATTTTATTTTTTCAATCATGCAAAAATTAAACACAACAATGGAATGTGTGATTTTGAAGACATTCATACTGTTTTGTAATATTCCATGTTGTAAAACCATAAGTGTTAAGAAACAAGCAACCCAGCTTGAGACAACCCTTCACATTTAAACAAGGAGATTCAAATAGCTGAAACCCAACACTATGTTTTTGAAATTACAAATATTTTGTACACTTTTCTTTCAATCATGCGAAATTTAAACACAACAATGGAATGAGTGATTTTCAAGACATTCATATGGTTTTGTAATATTCCATGTTCCAAAACTGTAAGTGTTAAGAAACAAGCAACCCACCATGAGACAACCCTTGACATTTAAACAAGGATATTCAAATAACTAAAACCCAACACTGTGTTTTCCAAATCACAATTATTTTGTGCACTTTTATTTCAATCGTGTGAAATTTAAACAGAACAATGGAATGTGTGATTTTGAAGACATTCATACTGTTTTGTAATGTTCCATGTTGCAAAACCGTGGGTGTTAAGAAGCAAGCAACTAACCATGAGACGACCCTTTACATTTAAACAAGGAAATTCAAATAACTAAAACCCAACACTGTGTTTTCCCAATTGTAATTATTTTGTGCAAATTTTTTTCCAATCGTGTGAAATTTAAACACAACAATGGAATGTGTGATTTTGACAATATTCATAGAGTTTTGTAACATTCCATGTTGCAAAACCATGGGTGTTAAGAAGCAAGCAACTGACCATGAGACAACCCTTTACATTTAAACAGGGATATTCAAATAACTAAAACCCAACACTGTTTTCCCAATTGCAATTTTTTTGTGAACTTTTTTTTTCAATCATGCAAAATTTAAACACAAGAATTGAATGTGTGATTTTGAAGACATTCATACGGTTTTGCAACATTCCCGCAAGTGTTAAGAACCAAGCAACCCACCATGAGACAACCCTTTGCATTTAAACAGGGAGATTCAAATAACTAAAAGCCAACACTGTGTTTTCCAAATTACAATTATTTTGTGCATTTTTTTTTATTCGTGCGAAATTTAAACACAACAATGGAATGTGTGATTTTGAACAAATTCATACTGTTTTGTAACATTCCATGTTGCAAAACCGTGGATGTCAAAAAGCAAGCAACCGACCATGAGACAACCCTTTACATTTAACTAGGGAGATTCAAATAACTGAAACCCAACACTGTGTTTTCCCAATTACAATTATTTTGTGCACTTTTTTTTTTCAATCGTGCGAAATTTAAACACAAAAATGGAATGTGTGATTTTGACGACATTTATAGTATTTTCTAACATTCCATGTTTCAAAACCGTGGATGTTAAGAAACAAGCAACCGACCATGAGATGACCCTTTATATTTAAACAGGGAGATTCAAATAACTAAAACCCAATACTATGTTTTCCCAATTGCAATTATTTTGTGCACTTTTTTTTTTCAATCATGCGAAATTTAGACACAACAATGGAATGTGTGATTTTAAAGACATTCATACTGTTTTGTAACATTCCATGTTGCAAAATCGTGGGTGTTAAGAAGCAAGCAACCCTCTATGAGACAACCCTTGACATTTAAACAGAGAGATTCAAATAACTAAAACCCAACACTGTGTTTTCCCATTTACAATTATTTTGTGCATTTTTTTTTCAATCATGTGAAATTTAAACACAACAATGGAATATGTGATTTTGAAGACATTCATACTATTTTGTAACATTCCATGTTGCAAACCTGTGGGTGTTAAGAAGTAAGCAACCCGCCATGAGACAACCCTTCACATTTAAACAGGAAGATTAAAATAACTGAAACCCAACACTATGTTTTCCCAATTATAATTTTTTTTGCATTTTTTTTTCAATCATGCGAAATTTAAACAAAACAATGGAATGTGTGATTTTGAAGACATTCATACTATTTTCTAACATTCCATTTTGCAAAATCGTGGGTGTTAAGAAGCAAACAACCCAACATGAGACAACCCTTCACATTTAAACAGAGAGATTCAAAAAATTGAAACCCAACATTGTGTTTTTCCCAATTACAATTATTTTGTGCACTTTTTTTTCAATCCTGTGAAATTTAAACACAACAATAGAATGTGTGATTTTGAAGATATTCATGCTGTTTTGTAACATTCTATGTTGCAAAATCGTGAGTGTTAAGAAACAAGCAACCAACCATGAGACAACCCTTTACATTTAAACAAGGAGATTCAAATAATTGAAACCCAACACTGTATTTTTCCAATTGCAATTATTGTGTACTTTTTTTTTTCAATCATGCGAAATTTAAACACAATAATGGAATGTGTGATTTTCACAATATTCATACTATTTTGTAACATTCCATGTTGCAAAACCGTGGGTGTTAAGAAGCAAGCAACCCACCATGAGACAACCCTTTACATTTAAACAAAGAGATTCAAATAACTGAAACCCAACACTGTGTTTTTCCAATTGCAATTATTTTGTGCATTTTTTTTTTCAATCATGCAAAATTTAAATACAAGGGAATGTATGATTTTGAATACATTCATACTGTTTTGTAACATTCCATGTTGCAAAACCGTGGGTGTTAAGAAGCAAGCAACCAACCATGAGACAACCATTTACATGTAAACATGAAGATTCAAATAATTGAAACCCAACACTGTGTTTTCCCAATTCCAATTATTTTGTGCACTTTTTTTTTTCAATCGTGCAAAATTTAAACACAACAATGGAATGTGTGATTTTGATGACATTCATACTATTTTGTAGCATTCCATGTTGCAAAATTGTGGGTGTTAAGAAGCAAACAACCCACCATGAGACAACCCTTTACATTTAAACATGGAGATTCAAATAACTGAAACCCAACACTATTTTCCCAATTGCAATTATTTTGTACACTTTTTTTTTTCAATCGTGCGAAATTTAAACACAACAATGGAATCTGAGATTTTGAAGACATTCATACTGTTTTGTAACATTCCATGTTGCAAAACCGTGGGTGTTAAGAAACAAGCAACCCACCATGAGACAACCCTTTACATTTAAATAGGGAGATTCAAATAATTGAAACCCACCATTGTGTTTTCCTAATTATAATTTTTTGTGCACTTTTTTTTCAATCATGCAAAGTTTAAATAAAACAATGGAATGTGTGATTTTGAAGACATTCATACTATTTTGTAACATTCCATGTTGCAAAATTGTGGGTGTTAAGAAGCAAGCAACCCACCATGAGAACCATTTACATTTAAACAAGGAGATTCATATAACTGAAACCAACACTATGCTTTCCCATTTACAATTATTTTGTGCACTTTTTTTTTCAATCATGTGAAATTTAAACACAACAATGGAATGCGTGATTTTGAAGATATTCATACTGTTTTGTAACATTCCATGTTGCAAAACCGTTGGTGTTAATAAGCAAGCAACCTACCATGAAAAAACCCTTTAGATTTAAACAAGGAGATTCAAATAACTGAAACCCAACACTGTGTTTTCCCATTTACAATTATTTTGTGCACTTTTTTTTTCAATCATGTGAAATTTAAACAGAACAATGAAATGTGTGATTTTGAAGACATTCATACTATTTTGTAACATTCTATGTTGCAAAACCGTGGGTGTTAAGGAGCAAGCAACCCACCATGAGACAACCCTTTACATTTAACTAGGGAGATTCAAATGATTTAAACCCAACAGTGTGTTTTCCCAATTACAATTATTTTGTACACTTTTTTTTTTCAATCATGTAAAATTTAAACACAACAATGAAATGTGTGATTTTGAAAACATTCATACATTTAAACAAGGACATTCAAGTAATGCAAATCCTACACATTTTGTTTCCCAAATTACAAATTACAAGGTCTTGTAAAACCCTCTGCCTGTAACCAAATTGCTTAGCACCCCTCACCTCGATTTGGTCGGTATTCTCCTCCAACTCCTCCATGTGCACTCCAAACTTCAGCTTACAACGTGCACACTACCAAATATCACCTAGATTTGGTCGGTTTTCTCCTCCAACTCCTCCATGTGCACTGAAACCTTCAGCTTTCAACGTGCAGACTAGAAACAAATACTATTTTCACCTTTCTTTCTCCAAATAGAAAAGGCACACGTCATTCCCTTCCACTTTTCCTGCGCTAGGCAAAAGAAACTTCATGACAAAGCTAAGGTGCCTGCCTTTTTCAGCCGACAAGAGGTGGGAAATCCCTCCTGACGCTGCACCGTTAACTCCTACCTACCATTGCCTAAATGTTTAGTCTTGTCTGCCAGTTTAGTCGTCTGGCGGGCCCCGCACTATGACGTCTCGTCATGTTATGTATGTTTCCATGTATGTTGTTATGTATGTTTTTCATGCTTTTTTGTATACATGTACATAGTTGCATTTTGTGTAGTAGTTAGCCGGCTCCCAACATTCCGCCCCGCCCCCCCCCCCTTCTCCCCCTCCAACCTCAACTTTAGACAAATCGAATAATTTTGTGCCTCTCATGGTTCCCAGACAAACTAATTAAAAAAATTGAGCAAACTAATTGGTACAAAAGGTTATCCCAGTCCCACACATAAGGAATAATAAGCCAACTAGTAGGAGAGAGACAGTGACATCATACGCCGGCCTTTCATACATACGTATATGTCCATTTACCACCTAACGCATGTTTTGAATTTTGTAATGAATGAAAGAAGATTTTTAATAACATCCACAAGGCCAAACAACCTATGGGACCCACAGGTCAACAGCAAAAACGAAACGCCACTATAGCCCAAAATAGAAACCACCGCCCAACAATTACTTGATCTCCCTTTCCTTTTGTAACTTGGATCTTCTACTATGTATTTTTACCAAGTAATCAACACTTTTCGATATTCTCTGCCTCAAATAAGTTGTATAAAGTGTCCCCATTTAGAATCTCGATATAATTGACCTGAGTATTCATATAAGTTGGACATTCCATGATGTAATGCCATTTCGTCTCCACAAGCCTTAAAGTACAAAACCTGCATATCCTATCAGCCCATTCTTCTTTAGGTGTCATCCATCTACCAGTTTCACATCTCATCTCAGTTGGTGTGAACTAGTTCTTAGCTAAGATATTAGCATTTTCTCTTTCCATTTTATTTCTGCATCTATATAGTTTTTTTTTAGTATGGTCATATGAGGGATTAAAGTGCTTTATGTAATATAGAAGATAATTAGGCAAGTTGGTTTCTATTTTCTATCTTCAAACAGATAAGAAAAATGTTGTGAGACTGGATTGCTTCCCTGCAAAGAACATCTAATTTCAAAGAACATGTGTAAGGGCGTTGTTTCTTGCAAAAAGTATTTACCAGAGGAAATGAATGAGGATGCTCCAGCAACTACCTCTATGCATTGCTTGGGATTTTCTGCTGGTTGGTTTCTACAGCCGTTTCTATTTTGCAATATTATGGTAACTTTAGGAAACTGTTATAATTCTTTTTGGTTTAGTCTGAGGATCTATGCCAATATTATTTGAGTAGTCCAGGCTACAAAGAGTAGGGAAATTCTTAATTGAATCACTAGCAGAAACCAACTTAAAATACAACTGGCGGGACTTTGAAATTCCTTTCTACATCTTTCCACTTCTAGTTTGAAAATTTTGGTTGATAATATCTACACTATATTTCAGGTCTTGTGGAAGTAGTAGGGAATAGCATTCAAACTTTGTTAATCCCATGTTAATAATGTAGAAATGTAGTGAATAGTTGAACATGCCAAACCCCAAACTTATTAAGGTCACTGCTATAAAGAACAAAAATAAAAAACCCATTACCCAGAACATCACCTATATTGTAGGGTATTATGGCTGTGGTGAAAGATTAGTGCAGGTTGGTGAGGTGTCTCTTTAAGTCACTTTAAATGTCCTGTTGTGTACAGTAGAAACTCCTCTGTTTTGAAACCTGTTGGGAGAGGAAGACCAGCTTGAGTGATTCTTTAATAACTAATAATTGGAAACTCTTTCCCAGAGTCCTGCGCCGCAATCATGACATACCACCTTTAGCCAACTTTTGGACTTCTTAGAGTTAGGCTTCTTCAGTAAACCCTCCAACAGTCACACTAGCCAGTATGGTTATGATTTATCTGTATGAAGGACTGCAATGATTGTTTTTAGCTGCTATAAATGTTTTGTTCATAACTTTTTTTTTTATTTCCTCCCATGTTTTTATTAGGAGCTTGGTTAATAAATGATGGGAATGTCATATGGACTCTCCCTGTTAACTATCTACTTTTAACCGCTTTACCCACTCTTTTCTTTATGGTATTCCATCCACAACTTCATCATGGATATATTTATTGCTTTACTAATATGATTTCAATCTTTTCAATCTTTCCCTTCTGCAAAACTTTCAAACTGTGACAAAATCAATGCTTCAGGGATGAGCGCTGTGGTTGTTGGAAGAACAATCTATACTTGGGATTGTAAAGGAATGAGTAGCTCAATGCAAGAGCATCTCAGCAACAGATTTGAGGTTCACGTTTTCTAAATTTGGTTTCTAACTGGTCCATGTTCAGGTTTATAACCGGTCCATGTTCATTCAGTAGTGCCTCTATTAAAAAGTAAAACACTCCCCAATATCAACAACCACTCAATGTAACCCATCCCAAAATTAAACTAAGCTCCATCACAGTATAAATCCCTCCAAAGGGATGTTGAGACTAACAATGATTTAGGGAAGACAGAATGCGATATATGCTTACTGCATAGGACTATGGTAGATGATCAACCATAAACCATAAATAAAAATATATATTGCATATAACAAAATACTTATTTTTACCTCTTTTGGTTGTATTTCAATGCAGTTCCAAGAGCATTTAACATCACAATTTTTCAAAAATGGAGAGCTAAGTTGCAACAGAGTAGTCAAATGGAATGACCTCAAGTGGACATTTGTATTTCAATGCAATTCCAAGAGCATTTAACATCACAATTTTTCAAAAATGGAGATCTAAGTTGCAACAGAGTAGTCAAATGGAATGACCTCAAGTGGACATTTAAGAACACTAGATTTACGTGGAAAATCCAAGAAGGGAAAAACCACGGTGAGGATTAGCTCACAATATATTATAACTGGTTACAAGATTTTCTGAGAAAGACTCATTGCCAGGTGGACTCACTATCTAGAGAATAAGAGAGAAAGAAAAGGTGGCTCACTACGATTTGAACTAATGCAATGCATATACAATATGCTAGAGACAGTTCCACTGAAGCTTAATATACTGACTTAACACAGTTCATGTTTTTCAACACTTACACCCACTCTACTCTTCTTCACATCACATTCACATACTCTGTTTTGGAATTCGCATCATCACTTTCTCAATTGCTTACAACACTGAAATAATCTTACATTTATATGCATTACATTTACAAACACCTACAACATCAATTAGGTCGGCCTAATTGGATTAAACATGTAATACAACAACCTGTCGGCTCAAGATTCAACCACACACATCTCAAAACTTGTAATGCATCAAAATAGGTCGGCAAGGACCTATAATTACTCCCTTAAGTTTGTTCAATTCATTCTTTAATCTGCACAACCCCAAAAATTTTAGGTCGGCATCGGATAGCAAAGATTGATGACATGAACCATCTATTCATCCACAACACAATGTGTGAACCACCAAAACACTTCCCACTTGGAGCATAGACACTTTTGACACCTATAAGCACTTCCTCAAAACCGCATAGCAAAATATTCATCTATGGTGGAATGTGGAGCATTCCAATCATGTATTCTCACATCAGTAACATTGTCACTGTTAAGTCCGATACTCTGTCATCATTATCTTCGACACCAAAGGACATCAAGACATGAAACTTTGGATCTAGGTTTCTCCAACATACATCAAAATTGCCTTAGAACTGCATAACCTGATTCTTCATAGCAGAGCAATGCGGACCTCAAAATTGGTTCACTGTGCACTGAAAATTGTACTCTGGGACTTAGACAAATGCCCAACACATCTGATTTGCACCGGACCAACTCATCTGCACCTCTATACTGGATTGACATTACTGACAATACTGCATTCAATCATGCTATACATAATGTTAACTTCAATGTTGACATCAATGACAACACTATACACTGTCATGCTCATGTTGCCAACAATCTGCTCAATGACAAACATACTTCCAACACTACCATCCACCACAAATGAAATTAGATTATAGAGCTTAGAGAAGAAACTCAGAGTCAGACTAATGCTGACAATGATTTAAGGAAGATGGAATGCAATCATCAGTGTATATACTAATAGCAGAAGACAATGGTACGTGACCAACCATTCACCACAAATGATACTGGTAAGTCAAAATACTTTTTTTACATCTCTTTGTTGTATTTCAACCCGGTTTAAAACTATAACTTTTAAAACAATGGGGGTACGCTAAGTTGCAACAGAAAGCTTGCAGCAAAAACTCACAATTGGATACAGACTAAAATTTAATTTCAGGTAGAAGAAACATCCTAGAAGAAATACATACAATCAATTCTGCATTTAACAGAGGAGAAGGATAACAGAATTATTGTTACCCACAAAAATCATACCTATAGAGGGGACCGATGCTCAAACTTTCCGATCTGATTTCATACTCTGCATCTTTGTAATGAATAATCGGAAGAATGGGCTATTCATATTCTTGGAGGAGCTTCAAACTAAAAGACAAGTTATCTTTACAGATTCTTACAAAAGAAAAAGAACAATACAATAAAAGACAAATTATTTGTACTCGGCAGCTGGTTGGATGTTCAGCAGTACTGTTTTTCTGTCTATTATCTAGGAAATTGGTATCCATCCGATATAGTCCGTTCTTGGCTGTTGTATATTTCATTCCTCTTCTTACGTCAGTGAACAAACGTAATTCTGAATGACAATTTATTGTGCAACGGTATAATACATTATTTCTAAAAGAATTGAGTAAAAATTGGAACCAATAATTCCCAGAAATAAGAGTTTCACATGAACATCACCAGATTATTTATTTATTGCGTAAGTATGAATAGCCATGTAGAATATAGAGCATTGCTATAGAAGCTTGTAGTGCAGAAAAACTTTGCCAGGTAGGAAGATTTCTTTACCAAATACAAGATACATGCTTAACACAGTTTCCAACAAAATTCAAGATACATGCTCGATACAATGTTTCAACCATACTAGAAGAGGCCTAAAATTAATTAAAAGTAAAACCTTTACTAACAGCACAAAAAGTGCAAAAAAATATGAAAGAAAATAGTTGCAAGGTTAGAGCTTTTGATGCGTTGACACCACATGTCCACCATTTTCTGTAATAAACTGTTATTAACAAAGAACCTTTTAGCTGAGATGCTCACTAATTGGCAACCACTGAAACTTTTCTAAAATAGAAATAGAAATATGAAGAGAGTTAGATACAATCACACATATCTAGTACAAATGAGATATAACTAGAATCTACGTCAGCACCAGTAAGTATTCTTAGAGAGCTTTAATAAATGAATATAAACACGTTGTAATATCTGTTTATTTATAAAAACTTCAAAAATTCATCTATATTTAAGATACAGATCAAAGTACAATCATTACAAGAGCACAAGCATCAATAAAGAAACATTAATCCTCACAGTCAGAAGTACCAATGCCTGCGGGGAAGGATGAGATAACCACCACCACCTCAGGGGTTCTTCAGCTCCAAGTCTGGACAGATTCACAGCAAAAGACAAAATCAGTTGGAGTTTGAGATCCCTCTTCTTCAATGGTGTCTTCTCGGCATTGGTTGCAAGTGTATGAGCTTAGGTTGGAGTAACTTGTCAGGTAGAGATCGTGGCATTTTACAAATCTTATCTACACCAAGTAGGCATTTGATTACTAGGGGAAGGGGAACACCTATTAGAACCATTACACCTGAAGTGGTTGCAGCTGTGGCTGCAACAATGGTTTGTGTACAGACAGGAAGTCGGGGACCTTAGAACTCTCCCTCACCTAGTGGCACCATGCTAACACTGCAAGGAACTTTACTCTAGAACCCAATGGGATCTCTAAGATGCTCGAGATTCATGGGCACCTTATCTTGCATTTGAATCTTTAGAATCAAATTGGACTTAAAAAATTGGTGTTATAGCCAAACCTATTATCAAATGCAATATGACTATTAATTACTTCATCCCAATGTACACTCTTAAAAGTTCTCAAATTTATACAATCTTAGTTGTACGATGTGGAAAATCCCAAAGAAAAAAAGCACTCCAAGTGAAGGGTTCAGGATGAAAGGGCTCACTAAGAATATGAATCAAGTGCCAAGCATCCCTAGCTTTGGGGCAAATTTACAAAGTCTGTTTGAAGGGCTCTAGACTCTCTCACAAAGAACCTTGAGAACAAGGGATACCCTTATGTTGAAGCCACTCATCAAGAGGTAAAATTTGACACATTAAGTGCCACATAAACTCCTAAATTTTAGGCGCAATAGGAATTTTGCAAAGTTTTTCTAACCTCAAGAGTTCAAAGTCCACCTAGTGTTGAGATTCTCAAATAGGAATGGTGAATACCAACCGCTCTTACCAAAAATTGGGAGAGTGCCTGCTAGGAGTATCAATAGGCCATTTCCAATCTTTCCACCAACCATGAGAGAATTGAGCCCCAATCTTGTAAAGGGGATTGTTAGGAATGACACCCTAAATCTGACCAATAGATCAGAAGTTCACAAGTTTGAATTCTTTTCTTATGCTCAGACCAAGGGATCACATCCTAGGAGCACATGAAAGAAACATCTCTAACGATGCTAATGCTTTTCATATGAAGTCTAAGAGCCCACATCCAAGTGACCTCCACAAGAGGAGATCCATGATAAGTTTGGATAGGTGACCACCAAAGAGAGTGAGCATTAATGAAGAGCCTAATCATAAATTTGTCCCCTTTCCATATGAGAAGTTGTTTGACACATTCTGGAGTACGACGAAAAGGGACAAGAGTGAGCACAAGGGTCTAAAAACCCATCCACAGTCGCCTGCAATAGTGGGAGCCAACTTCCAAATTGTTTCCAATAAAGGTCTATAGGTTTAAATCCCTTAAACAACTCTTACAAATTTACAATCCACTTGGCACATAAGGCTAATCCTTGTGTGTGCACTTCTATTATTCTCATTCCTCGTTTGTTTGTAGGGAGACATCAAACATCCCAGGAAACTTTATTTAAACTACAGCTACTGTGATAGTTGGCCCATATAAAGTCCTGGAACGATTTTTCAAGATTTATGTAAGTAGCCATGGAAGGGTCCAAATATGTGTAGTAGTAAAAATGGGTAGCGCTCAGCACCTTGGTGTGAATTTGAAAATTCCCCATAATGTGTAGGCCCTAGGGACCTCATAACCCAATAGCAATATATTTCTCCACACGTTAGAACACAATTCAAGTACTCAACCGGGGAAACACTAGACACAAAAAGTTTCCCATAAACTTAAATACTTATATTAGGCTTAAACCAGTATCACCTAAAAGCACTGATCCAATCAGGAATAAGAATGGGATTTTTCCGGTGGAATTAGTTTTTCTTCCATTGGATGTTGGAACCAAAGGCTTCACAAAAAGATATTGAAGCATGTTAAGGCCTATTTGACCAAGGACGACTCCTTAAGGAGAGTGAGAAAAGAATTGTTAGTAAAATGCCCATTAAGAAGTTGATTGCCTGGGCTTTCTAGAAGGGAGATGGCACGAATAAAGTCCTTAGAGGATTATGAGCGAGGAGATACCCAAAAAGTTCAATGGCTAAAACATTGAGCAATGTAACAAGCAAGATTTGTTCCTAATAGATGAAAAGCCTAAATTTCTCAGACTTATAGACATTCAGCAACTCATCAGAAAGTGTTTCCGACGTGTGTTTGATGTGAATCAATTGGTAGAGATTGTGAATCCCAAGAGCTAAAGTTTTGGCGTTGGTCTTGTACTAGACATTAATAAGAGTCATTTAATCCTTCAGTTGATAATTAACTTGGAGCACACCTTGGGGATAGATTGAATATTTCTTTTGTTAATAAATTCTCCCAGTGACTTAATAGGAAAGAGTTCCATGTACAATCTTTGAATGTGAAGACCAAGAGCGTCTCAAAGATACTCATCAAAATCATGAGGCCATCAAGATCAGGAGCTGTCACAGACCATATAAAGTATCACATCATGCAACTTGTAAATAGCTAAGAAGAATGTTGCACCTGTGAAATTTTTGGCTTTAAAGATCCTGCAGAACACCACTTCAAAACAAGTATTAAGAGTCTACACTCTCTCTAGGTTCATCTTCTGGTTGGGAGAAACTACCTTGTAATATTTTGCAAAAGCTTTAAAATATCAGGTAAAGCAGAAAGCCTCCCTTGAGCAGATTTGAAAGCTTTGACCTGCTCCGAGGCTAATATAAGCTCAAGGGCTTGAAACAATTCCTTACTAGTACAGTCCCCAACCTTGTAAACCAATAAAGCCAAGCATGGATCTCGGCACAGCAAGTTTCTCTAGCCTCAATTAATTTGATTTTATGCCACAACTCCCTGGTGCATACTTGCAATTGAGGTAAAAAAGGCCAGAGTTCAAGCTCAGCACATTCTGGAAACCTACTTCCGCTGAGCACAGAGTGCACTAGTGAATGTAAGAAAGCTGCTTTTCATAATCAGATTCATACAAAAAAAAACAATTTTCAAGGAGAAACGTGATTGAAGAACTATATGCAAACAATACCACATAAAACAGAGGCCAGATTGCCGAGGATGAAAGCAGAGTTATTGCTAACTATGAAAGTAACAACTAACATCCATACAGGGTACCAATACTCAAAACTTTCCCACCTCATTTCATGCTCTACATCTCTTTCAAGAATATTGGAAACTTGGAAGAATGGACTTTCCACGTACCTAGAGGAGTATCAAACTAGAAAATATACATTTTTTCTCAAATTCTTAGAATGAAAAAGAACAATAAAAGACAAATCATTTGCTCTGAACAGCTGGTTGGATGCTCAAATGTACCTTTTTTTTAATTATTATCTAGGCAATTGGTATTTATCCAGCATGGTCCATCCTGTTGAAAATTCCATTCCTTACATCACCAGACAAATTTAACTCTGATTGATCATTTATTGTACCTTGGTGTTACGCAAAGTCTCTATAAAGGAACAATTGGAACCTGAAATGAACAGCCAAATAGAATGCATAGCATTGCCATAAATACCTGAAATGTAGCAAAACGATGCCAGACGGAAGGATTTATTTACCAAACACAAGATGAATGCTCAACACAGTTTTTCATCAAAAACCAGGAATCTCTTTACCAAATACAAGATATATGCTTAAACAGTGTTTCAATTTACTAAAGGGCTATACAAATAAGCCTTCACTAATCACAGAAAAGACCAGAAAAAATTATCAGAGCATGGCTACAACCTGACAACTTATGCTGCTTTAACTTCACCAAATAACCTCCATCCTCTGTAGCAAATTGTCAATAATGAAGAACCCATCTGAGGTGCTAACTAGTTGGCAACTATTAAATACTCTTAAAATAGAAAGAGTTAATATGATCACACACATCTGAGTACAAATGATTAGCAAGATATAACCGGGTAGTCTCTGCATCTAATTTGCTTATATTGTACAAAAATTTCTATGTAGAAATAGCATCATAATAAGATAATAGTTTATAAGATTACTTTGCTTGTAATAATATTTTAATGTTACTTTTTTTATAGATACAACTGGGTTAAATGGATATTGTCATATCCACTTAATTGATTTAAAAAAAGTTGAGCAAGCATACACAAAGTCTTGAGAATCAACCTTTGTCCTCAACATCGTACTTGGTGTGACAGATCATCATCCTTACCAATTGGACTACAACCCGTTTAGGATAAAAATGAAATTTGTATAAATAAACTAACAATAAAAATGTTCAAACTATTTAAATCAAATGTATATCTTTGATGTTGTAATGTTATGGTATACAATCTTTATAACCATGTGGCAAGAAACATCAACAAGAATTTTTAATAAAGTACATGTTGGGTTTATGTTCATGCCAATACAGTAATTAATTGAAATAGATAATTATGATTAGTTTAAAACAAATTTGGAATTATAAGTTTAAAATATCTTATTTGTGGTAGAGTTTATAGAAATTCATTTAAAAACATTGTAAATTTTTTTAGGAATGATTTTAATTGGTTCATGTTGTGTGTGTTAATTAAAGATTAGAGAAAATTGATTATTATAGAAGCTTTCCTTTGGAAGGTTTTGATAAGAAATAAATGGATAATATTCATTAGTACTATTTAGCACTCTTAGAAAGCTTTGATAAATGATTTAAAATGTGTTAAAATTGTTGTCTATTTATAATACATTGTAAACTTATCAATATAACAAAAAGTTGGTGGAAAAGTCACACCCCATGGCACAAAGATAAAAATCATAAATGTGAAGTATTTACAACTACATGCATAGAGATATAGGTCAAAGGAAAATCTTTACAAGAGTACAAACATCAATAATGAAACATCAATCCATGCAAACATAAGCAATAGTTCCTAGAGGGGACCAAGATCACCACCACCACCTCATGGCCCTTCATCTCCAAGTTCAGAATGAGTTCATAGCCAAATCCAAATTTAGTTTATGATTTGCATCTTCTTTACCAATTTCTTCCTCATCATTGATCACAAGAGTACTTTCTCAAGTTAGAGATATGAGTCTAGCAAAGTCCATGGCTTATTGAAATCTAAGTATGTGACAAAGGCATATGATGCCTAGTAGAATGGGAGCCCTTGTAGGAACCATGAGACCTCAAACAATGATCATTGTGATAAGTAGCTTTGGGATAGATGGGATTCTTGGGAGAAACCTAGAACTTCCCCTCACCCAATGACACTTTGCTAGCAATGTAAGGGGAATTGTCATAGAATCCAATGTGCTCCTCAATGTTCAAGCACCATTGTCACCTTCTCATCTAATGGTTGAATTTATAGAAACAAGTTGGAGATCCCAAAAAAATCGTATTACAATCAAAATTATCTTCAACTTTCGAATAATAAAAAACATATTCATTCCTATCCTTCCAAAGATGAAATACAATGCCCAGTTATAACAATTTCCCAAACTTGTGAAAATTAAGTAAGAAGAGGTGGGAAATGCCCAAGCAAAGAATCCCTCAAAGAGAATGACACACAAGATGGAAGGTCCATAAAAAATGATATGAATCATGTTCCAAGCTCTCTAAATTTGGGAAAAATTCATAAAGCATGTTTGAAGGACTCGTATTTCCTACAAATACAACATTGAGGACAAGGGAGGTCAATTTGTTGGAGCCACTCACCAAGAGGAAAATTTTGATATAATAAATTTCATATAAACTTCTAGATCAGAAGCTCAATAAGAATTTTCCACAATGTTTCAAATCTTAAGAGTTCAAATCTTCCCTAGAGTTGAACTTCTTCCAAATATGAATTGTGGGAAAAAACCACTTAAACCCAAGACTGGAGTGTACCTACAAAAGGGAATATGTCATTTACAATCTTTCCACCAATGGTGAGAGGCTTGAACTCCAATCTTGTGCACGAGATTCTCAAGAACAAGAACATAAATTTCACTAATAGTTTAGAAGTACAACCACAAGTTTGAATTTGGTCTTAAGCTTAGAGATCAAAGGATCGTATCCTAGGAGTACTTATAAATCGATCATTAATGATCTTGATGCCTTTCCTATAGAGTTTGAGAGTGACATCCAAAGTACCCCAAAAAGAGAGATCCATGAAATGTTAAGATGGGGGACCACCAAAGAGAATAAACATTAAAGAAAAACACCATCATTAGTTCATTCCAATTCATATAAGAAGTGATTCGATAAAGGACCACCAAAAAGAAATTAGAAAGTGCTATACTTTTTAGCATATGACAAGATAGGTAGAACTCCAACTTGAGAGAGTAATTGAATATGGAAATAATTCCAACAAAGAATGAAGTACAAGGCATTTAAAAAAGGTGACAAGTTTGTTTCACATTTTCCATGCAAACTTACATAAAAAATGTACTAGTCAATGGTTCTAGAATGTTTATTGTTGTAGCATGCAAATGGGATCTATAGAATTTATATATATGCCTTATTCTAGCATTTCAAAAGTTGTATCATGTGTTAAATTGTTTTTGCATGTACATTACAAATTATGATAATTGTAACAAGTTGTAGCATGCACATTTGGGTTGTTGTATGCACCTAGGAAAAATGTTGTGGCAATTTCATTACATTATGTAATCAGTGAACCATTAAACTCGAGATGGGGCAGCCATGTAGAGGGTAATGCATCTTGCATTTGTTGTTGGTGCAAGATTGAAAGTGTAAGACCCATGAAGAACAATGTTTATATAAGTGTTAGTTTGTTCTTACCCACTTAAATGCACATTCTTAATTGATAATTGAAAGAACTTTTTTAAAGAAATCAGCTCAAATGAGAGCTCTAACCTAGTCTACAAGTAGGTATGGTGCACAACATGTTTCAATAGCCAAGAAAGGGAAAAAAGAGTGTAATAAGGTTGGTTTGAATGCAATGAAAGAATTGCAAATGTCCAGGGACGTATGGGTTATGGACAAGTACATATTGAGACACCATTCTTTGAAAAGTAAGGAAGAACACTTGAAGATAAGTGAGCATGACATGTATCCCCATTCAATAAGATTATTTTTTTATTGCTATATTATTATTTTTTAAGTTTGGTGGAACTAAAAGGCTTGGATTTGGTTTGTGTGATAAAAATGGATCTTGTTCATGAGCAAGATTAGTAGTTTGAGTTCGATGACTTTTTTTTTGTGATTGTACATGGGTTTTGTCTTAAATAATTCTATTTCTATTCCAAGAGGGAAAAAAAAACTTTGGTGGCATCTAAAGTTGAATATTTTTAACATATTTAAATATTCTTCTTGAAAAGTTATGCACTTTTGAAAAAGGACACTTGATTTTGAGTCTATATGTAAAATTCAAGGCTTCTAGAATATGAAGGACAAATTGAGCACTAAAGGAGTGGATTTTGTTTCCATTGATGGTATTTCAAAACCATCAATATGTATGAACAAAAAATTTCATTAAGATTGAGCATGCACTTGAAGAAGAAGCAACAAGGAATTATTTTGTCTTTGTATTCTCATCATTTAGGCTTCTAATTCAAGTCTAGAACATTTCTTAAAGGGATTGTTATTCCCCAAGAAGGCACATGCAATATATTTACCCATTTTCATATCTATTAGATTTGAGGATGACCATTTTTTGGGATTTTAGACTAGCTAGTAGAGTGTGCATGGTGCTAGTTGAAGTGTGATGTAATGGAGTCTCCTCTAATGAATTACAAAGGTCATCTGTTAGGATAAGGATATTTTTTATTGTAATTAACATCCATAAAGGACTTGAGAAGGAAATAAACTTGTAATTGAATGTTCATAATGGATCAAGGTAGATAGACTTCCCTTTACTAGAATTTTCCTCATATTCAATCTTCTCAAAGGAATATCTTGTGTTCTCCCTCCTTTGTGAGTATGTTTGAATGTTCCATTACTTGTTTAATTATAACAAGATCATAAATCAATATGCCACAAAGAATATACTAATTTCATGAAATATTAAGTAAGAAAGGTTTCTTGAATCCACTCTCTAAGTAGTAGGAATAAGCATTTAGTTGGATCCTAACAAGAAAGTACAACATATTAGTGCTATTGGTAAAAGGTTTATAGGAGCACATAATCTATGTAGTGTGTTTCAATTTTAGGTCAAGAGTTGCAATACTATGTGAGTGTAATGGATGAAATCTATTAAATAAGTTTTGGAAAAATATGAATTCAAGCATTTGTGTTATTTAATTGTCTATGAATTTTGAAACAACACTTTTAGAGGAAGGGTTCATTTTTTATGAACTAAGCAATAGACTATCCATACTAGTTTACAAATCAATTTGTAGGTAAAATTTTCAACCTCAAAAGGCTTACAAAGTACAAACTCAAAGTGATTTTGGAGCATCTAAGATTGCTTTTGTTTTATCTCCCAGTTGAGGAAAATTTCCTTGTAATGTTCCTTGAAATCTTATGCACTATCATGTAAATTAGAAAGCTTCCATTGCTATTATTTGTTAAATAAATGGTTTTACCCAAATTATTATGAAATCTTCAAGGATTGAAAAAAATTCTCACGGGTAGAGTTTCCTACCTTAAGCCAATAAAATTGATTATAGATATATAGACAATGTTATCTTCAGTAGACTTTCCTAATTCAAGCTTACAGTATGTAGCAAATCCATGGCACAAAGTTGTAATTAAGGGGAAAAAAAGAACTAATTCAAAGAAAACTTAATTGTGTTTTTTTTCATTTTTGTCTTTAAGGAACACACATCCACAAATTAATCAATATAGTTACTTATAAGTTCAAATTCAATCAACAATTAAGTTAACAAAAGAATGAACATAATATGGTATGAATTTAATCAACAATAGAGAAAATTTATTCGCATGTGGACTTAAAATTAATGTAGTTTTTTTTTTAAATAAGGGCATTACCTACTAAAGATTGTATATCCAAACTCTTGGAAACCTTGTATTTTTTCCTAATTTACTTGATCAAAAATAAAAAAATATCATCCATCCTTTGAGGAAAATCCAACCCAAAGGGTTGGTATTTCCCAATGCAAATAATTTGGTGAGCACCAAATGAAAATGCATTTTTAGAATGCTAGAGCCAAATGATAGAGAGAGATATGAAGGGGTAGGTAGAGAGAGGGAGAGGAGAGATAGAAAGAGGGGGAGGGACGGGGAGAGAGGTAGGTAGAGAGAGAGTGGTAGGGAAGGAGAGATGGAGGGAGAAAGAGAGGTGAGAGAGAGCAACAAAGAGAGAGAGAGAGAGGGGTAGAGAGAGGGAGAGGGGAGATAGAGAGAAGTAGAGAGTGAAGGAGAGAGGGAGGGAGAGAGAAGTGAGATAGAGAGAAACATAGAGAGAGAAGAGGGAGGTTGGGAGAGAGGGGAGGGAGATGTAAAGAGGGATAGGGGAGGGATTATGACTATTTCTAATTTTAAATATTCAATTATTTTAGAGGTGAAAAGTGTATATCCTAACACTTCTCCCCCTTTCTTGACACCATTTTTAACACAAGATTATGATCTTATGTCAAAATTTGGCTAATTTGGACACTATTCATTTTTTAGGGGATCCTTCTAGAATTAAATGTGCACATATGTTCATGTTTTTAAAGGGGTCCTAAAATGCATTGAGTTGTGTTTAAGGTGTGTATTTAAAAGAGTCATGGGAAATATATGTACAACACATCACATTGTATGCATTAAGGACAACATATTGGCATATATTTCTCTAACATTATGCAATTTTGTAATAACCTCATTCAACTATATCGACATTGGCATCCAAATCCATGGTCTCTTTTACACCCTTACTATTAACTTAGTCACGAGTTTTGATTAAGGCACAAAGGATACATTTAATATATATTTCCAAATCCTAGCTTAAAAAGCTCCATTGTTATTCTTAGCATTACCCCTTTACCTTAATTCAAATAGAGACATACAAACATTTATTAAATGTACTAAATTTTTCAAGATCTAGAGGTCAAGGCTACACAACAAGTTCAAGGCCATAACTTTTGGGTCAAAGATACAAATGTGAGGTAATCTAAGAACAGCCATGCATTGTTCCATCAAGTTATCATTATCTTTCTAAACTATTTTTCATTGTACACTAGTACACAATGGAGAACATTGATTTTTAAGAAATGGTGAATTTGATCTAAGTGTAGTCTCACACATCAACTCAATAAAAGCATCTCATGTTTCAACATTCCCTTGCATTCTCATACATACAATATTACTTATTTAAATAAATTAATGCCCACAATTGTCATTTAACACCATACACGTTTGGAACCAATTGTCAATTTCATTGTATGTTTATTTATAAACACCTACCAATGTGCAGATTATAAAGTAGGTAGCCCATAGTTATGAATTTTCTTTCCTCTAGAGTCTCTTGGTAATTAAAATGGATGCAATCACTATCTAATCATGGGAACCCACATTCCTACCTCATTCTATATACCATTTGTAACCTATTCCATAGATGAATAAGACATTTATATTTCACATCTTTTTATGGTGTGCTTAATCTTTGTCATTTTTTGAAGGTTTTTCCCTTTGGGTATGCTATATGGAAATATCCCATTCTCTCCATTGTCACAAATCTACAATATTTTTTACATGCAAGGTTGTCTAGGATACTTCTAGCCATGAATCAAATCATTAGAATCAAAGCTAAGAGCTTATTCCTATATTTCTTGTCACTAGTCTCACTATGTTAGGTTTTGGATATTTTAGCACATTAATTTTCTTGGAACCAAGCCATGGTGAAAATAAATGTAGAGCTAAACATTTCTTATGGTAAACATTCATTGTATACCTCTTTGAAATAAAATTATCATGTTTGCACATGGAGATCCAACTTCTTCAATGTTGAAATTAATAGTTGCAACAAGCTTTGGAGTCACAAGACAAAAATGATGACTTGGTCTTGAAGTGGCCCATATATCTTACTACACATAGCTTCTAGCTTGCTAATACTACCTTTAAAGGCCTCACTATTGCTAAAGGTAGAAAGAATTTAAATGGCATGCATAAAATTCAATGAGGTTTCTCTACAAAAGAAGAAATACTAATGCAACTTCAAGCCAAGTGCCTATAATTCCACACTCTTGCTCCAACAACAAAAAATAATGCAAGTTGAGAAGTTTCCAAAATCTCCTTTCTTTAATATATAGTACCAACAAATCCTTGAGATCATGCACCACATCAATCAACTCAATTGTTTTCACTTGCATGGCAAGTAGGTTAGCCTTAGCAAGAAATTCACATGTTAACTTGCAATGCACTATGCATCCACAAAATCATTCTTGAATCAAAATAAATTGATGCACTCCTTATGCAGCAACCATGCCAACCACATCATATGTGCAACACTTAAAATTAACTTGTATTGTTGCAGTGCTAATGGTGCAATGCACATTGTTTTAAACTGAACTCTCCATTTCCTCGGAAGGTATGCATCACTTTCAAAGATCCACTTGGATCACTTCCAATAGCTATGAATATGAGGTCAACATGATTGTAACTTAGCTAATTCTACAACTAGCATAAAAGTGAAATTGTTGAATAGATTGATCATGCATAAGATACAACACAAATATTGAAGTAGCAATGTAGTTAGATTGAACTAGTTCGAATAAGTAAAGCTACTTCATCTTTAAAGTGTGCCTAAAGCATACATCCTCTATTTTCATGTTCACATGTTAGATCTCACAAAATATACACAATTCCAAACCACTATATAAAAGACTTATTGTCATTGCATCAAAGCTCCCATAACATGACACATCAACCTTCACATCAAAAGCTTCATCTTGATAGAGAGGATTTTTTGGTACACAACACCAGCCTATTAAAGTTGCCTTGAACAACTACCAAATCAACATCTACTCAATTTTGCACATCACACTTTAGAGTGTATGCCACAAAACCAGGTCAACTAGTACCATTTTATTGAGTTGGTTGCATTCTATGCTTGTTTTGTTCTACAAAATTCACTTTGATGTATAGGAAGAGTCTACACATTCCTTAACAAAGTTGCAAATGTTTACCTACACCCTCTCCTTTTTAGTGTAGAGTATAGGGAAAATCATCCTTAGCATTTTGAAACATTCATTTTTAGGACCTCAATTCAAACAACAATCATGTTGTTCTACTCTATACCTTCATTGTTCCTAGATAGATATACAACTCTTTGTTGCATTTCATCTACAAGTTATCAATAGGCACACACATCATCATCAATTGTGCATTGTACATACCTCAGGTTGAATAGCACAACTATCATTGTCCCATTCTTTACTTGTTACCTCTAAATATGTTCTAGTGCAATAGGGACGATAACTCTTCAAGAAAGGGAAAATCATTCAAGAACAACCACATATGGAGACCATTTCTCTTAAAAAAAGTGTGAATGATTTGAGCGAAGTTTCACATATTGGCTCAATAACACCATCTCATGCCATGACATTCCCTTCCATGCCCATACAACACCAAGATGCCTCACATATAGGTAAGTTCCTAGTAGTAGAAATTTGTGCTTTGCACAAGCATTAATCTCAATACTTACATATAATAACATAGCTCAATGCAACACAATGCAAGTTAGTCATCCCCTCTTAATTAATGGTTTTTTGGGCAAGCTTCAATAGGTTCACCATTTGACACATACAAGTTTGACACTTGTTGCCATTCTCATTGTATCTTTATCTATGAATGCCTACCTTTTACACACTGTAAAGTAAGTAGCCCACAATTATGAATTGGATTTCCTCTTATCTCTTGGCAAGTTAGATGGGTGAATTCCCTATTTGATCACAAGAACCTACATTTCCACCTCATTCTCTATATTATTTGTAACCTATTCCATTAATGAATAAAACATATTTCTATCACATCTTTGTCATGTTGTGCTTAATCTCATCATGATATGAATCTTTTGCATTTCAAGTGTGCGACATTGAAATGTCCAATTCTCCATTAGCATAGCTTTACAATCCTATTAACATGTAAGGTTGTCCTTTAGTTCCAACAATAAATTCAATCACAAAGATTAGGGTCGCAAGTGCGTGTCTCAACTAAGTTCATGCTTAGTTTAGATTGCATGCATTACAATCATCTCAATTTGTTTAATCCAAATATAATATCAAATTTTAGACACTAATCCTCTATCACAATTAAATCAATTTCATCATATTCAACTTCAAAATACACTTTTATTTTAATTATTTTATTTATAATTTAATTCAAATCAAATATATTACTGAATCATTCTATATTTAAATTAATTTAACTATTATATTTTATTACATATAATTACTCTAAATATTTATGTATAATTGTTCCATTTAACAATCTAAAAGAGGAGCCTAGAGCTAAGCTTAATTTAATTTTCATTCATCTTTAAATCTGAGAAGCTTTACCCTTACACTTGTGGAAGTAAGTACAACACACGAAAAGGAAACCTAATACACATCGATAGAGTTTGAGTTTTGGGCAATTTTCTATTATTTCCAAGGTATATTTGCATCCCTTAAATGTCCCAAGCATAATATGCCCACAAAAAATTCCCTATAGAACATAGTTTTGTTGTTTGTTGTTAACAATATATTTCTCTTTCCTAATGTTTATATTGTGTTTAAGAGTCTTATGAACTATTATTTATTTAAATATAAAGGTATTTAAGTCTAATTTCATCTAAAATATTGAAGATATAAGATTGTGAAATGTTAAAAAAAATTATGGTTTATAAGTGATTGTGTATTAATGAAAAATATTATATTTAAAAATTAAGTTTAATAAATATAATATTTAATTAATTTAAAGTTGTGATAGTATGTAATACAAATTTATAATTTAAAAATAAAGAGAGGTATTTTGTTGATTTTGGTGTTAATAGATAGTTTTCTATTATTTAAATTATAAAATTTTAATTGTAATTTATATGCACAATTTTTTTTTATGTCTAATGTAAGAGCATTGAGAAGTGATCCTCCATCAACTAAAAAATATTGGTTTGTTTTTCTTTCAACTTTGGTTTGTTTGATGTTTTTGAAATTTCATTATATCTAGAAACCTCAATTTAATTCAAATTCACAAGATTGAAGATTTTTGAAGACACTAAAAAACCAATTTGTTTCTTATTATTTTTGGAGGCACTAAAAAACCAATTTGAAGCCCTATTTTAATGAGAAATTATGCATCTTTAATAAAGAGAAATATGTAGATTTTAAAAATGGAAAATGGCATGGAAAAAGAGAGATAGGAGGCATTACAATCTACCATATACTATCTTTAAACAACAATTAAAAAAAGAAAGGAGGTGTGGGAAGAATAAGGATTTTAAGTGGTGTTAAAATGAGAAAATACAGGAGGAGAGGGTAGCGTGGAAAGTAAGGGAGAAGTGGAGGAGTTAACAGGTAAATGGAGAGACATTGAAATGGAAATCTTTTTGTCATGCCCCTGAAATTATAATACCAAGATACAAAACATCGAAATGTAAATAAAGAAATAAAATACATATTAAAAATATTAGTCATTTAATATTATTATAATTATAATTATCATGAGATGATATTATAATTACAATAACTATCAAATATAACAATATAAATATTAAATAAAAAATAAATATAGATACCATATCAATATAAAATATATAAATATAAAATAATACAAAAAAATATATATATAATTACATGCGGCTTGGACAGTTAGTGTTGGCTTTGTCAGATATCATCCATTTCTCTAGTGTAGTGCCTTCTTTGATATTTCACTGATATGATAAACTGCAAACGTTCCCCCACATCAACCTTGAAATTGCCTGACTTGCATACTCACAAAATGGCGGTAGGATGGTAATATTGCCATGGCAGCAAAGAGACAAAATAAGGATCGATGAAGCTTCAATAAGACTCGAGAACTCATCGAAGGCAACACTATGTTTAAAATAAAGCAGTGATTATTATAAACAAAAGATAGTGATTAATGGTAATGGGACATGTCTTAAGGTTGTCTCCATCCAAGCGATGCCTCCTTCAAAGATATAAATGAAGGTAGAATATTGAGGAATGGAGGGGGGAAATAAGAAGAAAACATGAATATTTTCTGAGTATAAGGAAGGGGAGAAATAAAAAGAGAAAAACATTGATGTATACGATAGAAATAGGAGTATTTTCTGAGTGCAACAGTAGATACATTAATATGATATCTTAGATGTGGAGGAGGAAATATGTGGAAAGAAAGAGTTGGCTCAAGAAGAGATAAGTGAAGATAAATGATAAATCACTAAGGGAAGTAAGTTGAGAATATATATATATATGTGTGTGTGTGTGTGTGTGTGATTAAGCAATAATAATGCTTGCAACAATTATCGAGCCTTATAAGTAATTATGGTGCTTTAATATGAATGATAGATTCTTATTTGCTTGATCTACACTAATGATATACTCTAAGCATTAAGAATAGATCATTGATCAAGGAGGAGAAACATATAGATCAGAAAGAAAAAGAGAATTAGACCCTTGTATCACCGCAGATTGCTATTATCTAATATATCAATATATCAGGTGTATTTTCTGCAAATCATTGTTTACCTATGTATGCATATTGCTTATAAGATAATAAGAGTATTTAATGAAGAATTTCTTATGATTGAATCATAATTATGCTTGACTGCTTGAAACCCACCCTATGGGAAGGGCCAGGGGTGAAGTGGTAGGGGCCAAAAGAGCCCACTTGTGACCTCCACCCAATTCCACAAGAAGGGAGGGCTAGGGGTGAAGTGGTAGGAGCCCAAAGAGCCCACTTGTGACCTCCACCCAATCCCACAAGGTGGCAAGTGTCTTTAGGGGGCTGAGACATTGATGGGGAAAGCAAGTACAAGTCACCAAGGGAGAGGTCTATGATATACACCCTCTTAGGCTTGGTATGGAAATGGCTTCGGGCAGACCCATCATCTCCCAAAACCCTAATATGTTTGCATTGTTGATAATCTATGAATGTGTTGCAATTGTCTAACTCTCATATATATGTGTGTGTGTGTGTGTGTGTGTGTGTGTGCATTGGCATATATGGTTCACATGGTGTTTGTAGATTGAACAAATCCATGATTGCATCATTAAAGAGATTTATTTAATAAGATGAAACCATAACCCTAATTTATTTCAATTTGTGATCATTAGGCAAATTCTAGGGCAAATCAAGATAGGGGACATTACAGTGGTATCATAGCATCTTTCTTGACATCCTGTGTATACTTCATGTATTACGTGTATTCACGTGTATGCTTCATGTATTATGTGTACCCATGTGTATGCTCATGCTTCTTGCGTATAATTCATGTATTACGTGTATTCACGCGTATGCTTCATGCTTCCTGCATATACTTCATGTATTATGTGTATTCACGTGTATGCTTCATGCTTCTTGTATGCTTCATACATATTACGTGCATTCACATGTATAATTCATGCTTCTTGTTTATACTTTATGTATTACGTGTATTCATGTGAATACTTTGCATACCTTGTATTCAAGTGTATACTTTGTGGCTTACGTGTATTCAAGTGTATACTTTGTGACTTATGTGAATTCAAGTATATACTTTGTGACTTATGTGTATTCATGCATATACCTTGTGTCTTACTTGTATTCATGTGTATATCTTGTGACTTGCGTGCATTCACACTTTGTGGCTTATGTGTATTTATGGGTATACTTTGTGACCTACATGTATTCTAGCATACACTTCATGACTTACGTATATTTATGTGTGTGCTTCGTATCTTATATGTATTTATGTGTCTTTCCCATGCATGCTGCATGTATCAAGTATATCCATTTGTTATCAAGTATATCCATGTGCTTCATATCTTATATGTATTTATGTGTCTTTCCCATGCATGCTACATGTATCAAGTATATCCATGTGTTTTCTTCATACCAAAGGTGTTTATGATTACTTTATGAAAATGTTAAAACTTTGTTTGTCAAAATGCTTCTTGAGTGAGAAACACTAACAAATTAACTTATCTAAAATTGAATTATTATTAGTATCCAAATGCAATAATGAAGAGTTGTAGCTATTGAAATGAAAAGGTGTGACTCCCTCAAACTTGTGATATAAAAGGGAGAGCATTTCATCCATACCATCATTTGAAGAATCCAATTAAGAATAGAGCCTTAAGTAAATTTGCAAGAGATTTAAATTAGGATATGTGAAAGGATGTAACTCCACATATGAAAAGTTGTGACCCTTCAAATATGTAAGACTATAACTCCCTTAACAATAAGATAAAAAGGGGGAACCACCTCCTTGTTAAAAAACTATCAATAGGAAATAAGTCTAACAATCAACTTGGGCGTAAAGTATTGTTATCAAAGGGTAATTATGAAGGGAAGTGATTCCTTCAAGAAATGAATATATAACATTAAAAAAAGATTGCAAAGTCTTATTAAATTTTACATTTCATATTGGTCTATTATAAGTATATGGTTCATATGAACATTTGATTAGGACTTAATTTTTTTTAACTATTAAGATTAGATTAGTACCTAGCTCCTTTCAAACAACCACACTAGAATCTAATAATGGAAGACCAAAAGTCAAACCACCTCAAAAGACACATTCACAATAAAAGCTAATAACAAAAGACCAAGTAACTCATTTCCAGCCATAATAATAGACAAATAATTAACTCTTCCCAAGCAACCACACTAGAAACTAATAATAGAAGACCAAGAGTCACACCCACATTAGAAATAATTGAAAGAAAGATTATATAAGACTGATATTTATTTAAATATAAAAAAATTAAATTTAAAATATGTTATGATTCTCAATTTAATACAATTCCATACTAAAATAAATTAAGTCTTCATTTAAAATAGCTCCGTTAAATAATTATAAATTAAAAACAAATGAAATGTTAGTATGGTTCCTTATTAGAATCGCCTTATAAATTGATTACTACGTGTAAGAAGGATAATACTCGTTCTCATGACTCACGCATCAAGTTGATGAGAAGTGTTAGGAAGTCCAATCTAAAATTCGCTAGTTGACGCGGCATGAAAATTGTCTGATCTTATCAGCTCTATTCTCAAAATTAGAGAAAAAGCTATCGACGGAGTGTTGTGAGAAATATCCAGCTGCTTCCATGTCCATAAAAACTATATTTGTTTTGTGTTGTTGGTGTAAGAAACGAAAGTCTCGTAAAACGATCAGTGACAGATTATAGATTTCCAATTACAGTAACTTTCAAATCTCTACGAACGTGGAATTAAGAGGTTGGTTGTTGTATTACGCATAATTGTGGACATCTTAATTCACAAACTAAGAATATTTATTTGCGATGAAAGTCGCAAAACAGAATTCAGAAGAATTTCCACAATAATATGATGTTGGAATCCTGAAACATACAACCAATTACAATGATAGGTGAAGAAAATGATAGGAGACGGCGCAATAGATAAATTCCGGCGTAGTTATATAATTGGAATGAGAAAGGAAGAGATCAGGCGGGAAGTCCTTGGAGGCACTCCAGCAGAGGCTTTGTAATTCTGCCGTCGGCAATCGCGTCGAACACTTTCTGCACGCACTCTTGTGGTGTCTGCTCTATTCTCGCACTCATCATACTTGTCTTGAGATCATATCGGAGAAATTTATAGAAAGAAAAGAATTTGGAACCCTGGATTGGGGAAGAATTGTCGGGGACGTGACCATCCTTTTCGTACGCCACCCTGGCTGCCGTCATAGCGCTTTCCAGTTGCTCGCCCAGAAGCCTTTCAAATTCTTTCGTTTTTTTCACTGAAGCGTCGCTCTCTATGCCGTTCTTTTGGTGGAGACAAAGAATGGAATCGAAACAAGTCTGTTTGAGGGCTGAGAGGAGGGGAAGCGAGGGGTCACAGGGGGATTCCAGGTATGTGTAGACGGGGACTGCTTTGGCCACATTTAAGAGCTTTGCCCCCGTCTCCTTTGGGAGGCCGCCCTCCTCGGCAAGGGTGGCAATTAGGTTAGAGACGGTTTGGACGAGAACTTGCTCGAGCTGGCGAAGGTCGATTGCCTGACACAGAGCTGTCAAGTGCGAGGCGAGCATGAGTTTTAAGATGTCCAGTGCCTCCTCTGTCTTGCGGGCCGAGATGAGGGCAAGAGAGTTGATGTCCTGGTTGTGCTGCTCAGCGCTGTGGGCGTGGGTGGTTACGGGGTTGGCCAGGTACTGAAGCTCCGAGCAGTAGGCGGCCATGGCGATGTCCACGCCCTTAAAGCCGTAGTCCACGCTCAAATCGGGGCCCAACGATAGGTTCCCCGGGAGACCGTTGCTGTAGTGCTCGATCATCAGTTCCGTAAATTGAGCGAAGAGCAGTTTTCCCAGCCCAGCCACCGCGACGCGCACGTAGTCCATATGAAAGCCCACAGCGCTGCCTTGGAAATTGGCCCCGTGGAACGCCCTGTTGATGCATCAAACTTCAGATAAAAATAAGAGTTTTTTTTAACAGACTGAGTTTTTGTAATAGCCTTATTTTATTACATTCCAGGTTTTTTTTTTTTAAATGTTTCAAATTTATAGAGATTGTTTTTGGAATCGATGTAAAAATTATTTACACAATCAAATCTAAAAACAATTCAACAATAATCTTTATGGATTGTGAAAATTTGTTATCATTGTTGAATTGTTTTTGTTAACATGTTCATCTTATTATATGCTTCACTTCTTCTTGTTATTGTAGAATGATTTTTGATATTAATAAGTCAATAATTAATATGATGGAACATATATGAGATGACTTTTAAAATTTTGAAGACTTAATTGATTTGCATATATATTACACACAATTATTTTCATATATTTTCTTAAACTACTTTTTCAATCTCACAGCCACTAATAATAATAACTGTCCTAACTTATTTATCTACCAAATTAAATATGTTGACATCCTACCTTAATATTAAGGATTATATAAGATGAATCACAATGCAAAACATTCAATTCATACAATTAAAATTTACAATATTTTTGAATTTTTAAAATAAATTTGTATAAAATGATTTTCTTTAAAAACACAAATTTCTATCAAAAACATAAAATAAAATATATTATTTAAAATAATGATTTTTTACCAACAAATAAAAATAAACTCACATGCACTATTTAAAATAATAGATTTTTTAAACAACAAATAAACTCAAATACACTATTAAAATAAAAGACTTTTTAAACCCACAAATAAACTCAAATGCACTATTTAAAATAGTAGATTCTTTAATCAACAAATAAACTCAAATATATTATTTAAAATTAAAAAAAAAATTAACCAACAAACAAACTCAAAATACACTAATTAAGATAAAAGATTTTTTCAACCACAAATAAACTCAAATGGATCATTTAAAATAAAAGGCTAAAGGCAAGGTCACACGTGGTTGTTTAATTTATTTTGGCTACAACTCAACTTTTTAAAGAGTTATTTGTAGAGTTAGCGGTCTCATAAATATTCAATTTTTCTATTTATTTTTAGACAATCTTATATTTTATTTTTTGAATTATATAATTTTTAAAAATATGTTTTTATCCTATACTAAATTGGAGGCAAATGTTAAACATTGGGGGATTTTTATTGTAAAATAGTGACATTTTTGTTTATATATAGTTGCTACTTATTTTTGTTAATATACAATAGGAAGTGCTCTAGTCAAATAGGAAAAGTTTTTTCCATAACTAAAAATTTGTATGGGAACACTCTTAACTGTTCAAATTTAAATAGAATACAGACATGGTATACTACATAATTTTATCTCTCCCTTATTTTTTCATTCTTTAAAATGTGACAATTAAAAAAATTGAGATTTTTGACCCTGCTTTTAAGAAAAAACTCCACTTTACATAACCCATTATTAAATACTTCATCAATCAATACATATGAGATCATGTGATAACATTCAAACATGGTGGTTAAGTTGTGGTGTTGTTGTTTTTGTCATCAAAATTCAAACCCTGTTGTTGAGTGTTTATATTGACCATAAGATCCCCATTTATGACTTCACCAATCCATAACTCCAGATCAAAAGCTTTAACCCTTTCAACGAAAAAAAAAAAAACAAACAAACAAACAAACAAAACATTCAATCCTTGAACTTATTAATTCCTTAAATTGTTCTAATTTGATGTCCAGTTTGAAGGGAGAGAACGTCATACCTGTCGTTGGCATGGTCGATGATAGGATTGTCATTGGCGGAGTTGATCTCCGTCTCCACCGTGACTGTGGCGGCTCTGATTGTTTGAACAAGGGGTCCCAGCCATTGCGGGCACGACCTCAGAGCGTAGCGGTCTTGCTTGGGCTTCTTTAGCTTATCGATGGAGTAATACACCCGGGACAGCTCCTGGAATGGACTATTGTTCAGAAGCCATTCTAGCAACGCCGCGGACTCAATCTGTCCCGGATGCGGCTTCACCTTGTGGATCAGCGGGTGCGCAAACTCCTCTCTACCAAAGATTACTTCGCAGAACATTCCACACAGCGTCTCGACCAGTAGCAGCAGCACGTTGGCGTCGTACATCACAGTGGAAGCGAGGGCGGTGGCAAAGGAGGTGCCGTTGACGAGCGCGAGGCCTTCCTTGGCTTGGAGTACAAAGGGCCGCAGCCCTACCCTGCGCAACGCCTCCGGTGCAGGTATCTCCTCTTGGTCGTTGCCGTTGCCCGTTCTCACGACAACGCTGGGCTGCCCAATGAGGAGCCCCGCAATGTAGGCGAGCGGGACAAGGTCTCCGGATGCGCTGACGGAGCCCCGGAGCGGAACTTTGGGTGTCAAATTCTGGTTGAGGAGGAGTTGCAGCGCTTCCATGACGGCCCAGCGGATGCCCGAGCAACCGTAGGTGAAGCTGTTGAGGCGGAGCAGCATGGCGCAGCGCGTGGTAGCTGGGGGCAGCTCATGTACAGACGAAGCGCAAGCTCTTGTAAAGACGCCTGCGAGCAGGCAACGGATAAGGGACTCCTGTAGCTTGCTTAGCTGGTTGGTCCGCCTGGTGCAGCAGGCACCGAAGCCCGTGGTTACGCCGTATATATCGGCGCCTTCCTCGGCCTTGCGCTGTACCCATGACGAGCACCTCTCTACCCGGCTTTTGCATTCCTCGGCATTTAAGGCCACCTTCACCTCAGCCCTCCGTGCCAGCGCCGCGACATCCGCCACCGTGATATGATTTGTGCCGTCCAGAGTTATCCAGCGGACAGTGTTGAACGTCTTGAGCAGAGCCAAAATATCTGTTACATGAGAATGCGAGTCCATTGGCAGGTAATCCGAGGCAATGCAAGAGAAAAAGACCTCTGTGTCGACCGAGCCAGGAATAAAATCTATGGAGGCGAGTAACGCGCAAATCAAATCCAGTAGAATTGATCGAGAGATTACGATCAACTCTGAATGGTGCTCTGACAGACCCCACGATGCATATTTATCTGTGAGTTCACTATTTTTATGTAGAGACGTATCCATCTAATCAACTTGATTTGACTAGTCCATTAATGAATCTTGTCCACGCTATAAAAGTGAATAGAGTAATGTCTACCTCATTATTTGGCCATGGGAATAATGTTTAAGACACAAGAAGGGAAAGATTACATTCACTTTTAACTAGTTTGAAGTACCTCCTATTACCGCAAGGGAACCATTATATTCACTCAAACTATTTATATACCTACTAATCAAATGTTGTACTTACCTAGAACTAAAAGAATCTACGTTGATTGTGAGACAATACAATGAATTCAAAGAGAGGGGGATGAACATCTAGTAGAATATTATGATCTATTATGTATGATATCATGGTTAATAAGGATTTTTGGATATCTATATGAAATTCAATAGTTTTCAAGGTGTTTATGATGAACAATGTGTGTGTTTATTAAAATCGAATTGGTTAAGTCTCTTAGTTGGGAGATGTGGGAAAAAAATTATGGAAGGTTAACTTTGATTAATTATTGGGTTGCTAAGTGGCATTCTATTGTGTAATCTACGTTGATTGTGAGACAATATAATGAATTCAAAGAGAGGGGGATGACAATCTAGTAGAATATTATGATCTATTATGTATGATATCATGGTTAATAAGGATTTTTGGATATCTATATGAAATTCAATAGTTTTCAAGGTGTTTATGATGAAAATGTTGTGTGTTTATTAAAATCGAATTGGTTAAGTCTCTTAGTTGGGACATGTGGGAAAAAAATTATGGAAGGTTTAACTTTGATTAATTATTGGGTTGCTAAGTGGCATTCTACTGTGTAAAATACCTAAGAGTCCTATGAACATAAAGGGGACCCTACAATCCTTTAAGGATGATTATATCATCAAATTGAACATGAAATTTTAGGAGCTACCATGATTTCCAAATCATATTGACAATTAATATCAGAAATTCACACAAGTGAAATATAATCACTTTTCTATTTTCTAAAATAAAAAATCAACAAGTGAATGACAACAAGATTTTTTTAAAAGAATGTATGATTAATCTAACATATGGAAAACACATACTCACAATCATTAAAAAGTTGAGTTACATATAAAGCTACAACCTAGATAGACAAATACTCTCAATACAAAGCCTACTATTATTATACACTTACAATCCAATTTGATTATAAATACAATAATTATAGACACAAGAAAATCAAATTGAATAATAATTTGTGCAACATAAGTGTAGCAAAACTATTATTAAGAAACTATGTGCTCTAAGAACTTATTTATAAGGTTATGAAACTCAATTTAAGGGATTTATGATAGCATTTAATTCATCTCTAAAATCATTGTCTTGGAAGAAAATTATTCAAATCTACTCAAAAGCAAGAAATAGAGCACTTTAAAGTATAAAACTACCCTAGAAAAAATTGAAATAAAAGTTGATTCCCTAAAAATAAAATCTCAACCATTTTTTCTAAAAATAAAACCTCAAAAAAATAATTGTTGTAGATAGGGAAAAATTCAAGCTTAATTTAATGTTGAAAATAACAAAAATAAATAAACCCTATCAAGCACCATGAGGTGCAAACTAGAATGAAAATGTAAATAAACAAAGGAAATGAAAACTGATTTTCAAACTAGACTTGATTGACCTCCATGGCTCTTCTCCACCTCCATAAAAATGCAAGATTTTGAAGGTTGATTGTTGATGGAATGTTGGTTGCTCAATTCAGCAGTATAACGGCCTAACGAAGATGATAAATGGAGAATGATAGAGATAGATGGAAGACTAAAGAATGATTTTGACAAAATCAAGATACTTAAGAATCCACCCTCTAAATGGATTGTGAGAGGCTGTATTTATAGATTTTTTGAAGACAAAAGCTTAGTTGGCAAAGATCAATGATTGAGATTCAGTCTGGTAAGATGAACGGTAAGAGATGGAGAAGTTGGAGAGAAAGATGGAAGCTAGAGAAAAAGAAGGAAGATGTTTCCTTCCCACAAAACCTTTCACTCAAAAATGAAGGCAACTTGCCCTTTGTCAAGTTTAGTTATGAGTTGGTTTTGTAGTTGAAGATAATTCATTAATTAAATAATTAAATTATTTAATTTCATGTGACATGTGGTTTTGGAAGTTTCTAATTAAATATTGAAAAATATTTAATTATGTGTGAGATGGCTTTTTAGAAGATTTTAAAGATGATTTCATGATTTTGGAAAAAAGAAGAATATTTACTTTATTTAAAATAAAGCAATGTGATTTTTTAGAAGATTTAAAGATGATTTCATGATTTTGGAAAAAGGACGAATATTTACTTTATTCAAAATAAAGCAATGTGATAAATAAATTAAATAAATTGTAAAGCTTATTTAATTTAATTAAGAAGAATTAGAAAAGTGATTAAATTAAATAAGTAATTAAAATTATTTAATTAAGATAGAAGAATTAGAAAATGAACAATATAAATAAATAATTAAATTTATTTATATGTAGATTGAATTAGAAATTTAACTAAATAACTTGTATTTAATTAATTACCAAACTTATTATAATGTGACCATTTTTAGGTGTATACATTTTGCCCCTCTTTGAGATGATGTTCGAAATGATGAGATTTGTGTCGAGTAACATCATTTCAAAGAAGTTAAGGTATGGATAGAGGAAAATGGATAATGATAGAAAGATAGGATAATGATGATGATGCCCCCTCGAGAGGATAGGCGGGTTGAACAAACACGAGTATGCTCTCGAAATGAAATGATAAGGATAGACAAGATGAATGATGTAAGATAGGAACTGGATGAAGGAGATGAATGATATGTTATGTTGCAATGAAGGTGAGTAACCATGATGTTTGATGTAGCACTAGACGTTATGCACCAAGATATAAGGACCAAGGTGATGATGTGTCATGTGCCCGAGTGTAATACAACCTTGTCTAGACGTATGTGGAAGTAGACTTAGAGCATTAAAGTCCTAATGCACAAAAGGTATTATGTGACCTTAGATGCAAAGGATAATGCAAAAAGATATTCCAACACACACAAGATATGAATATTAGCTAGAATGATATGGATAGGATGCAAATGCAAGATAAAATGATAACACACACAAGCAAGCAAGCATGCACAAATGATACAAAAACAAACAAGGAATTCCCCCTGTCAAGTTGTAAACCATTGATTGATTGATTGATTGATGATGATGATGATAGTGTTGTCATCGCGGGGAATGATATATCCCTAGATCAACGTGCAAGGATGGTTGATAATTGATTGCGAGATTGGTTGATTTGGTTTATGACAACATTAGGATCAAGACCAAAGGATGTGATTGGATAATTTGACAAGATTGATCGACTTGATTGGTATGGATTAAGGATTGACTTGCATTTGGATTATTGCTTGGATTGATTTGATTGATTTGAAGAAATGGTTTGTAATGATATGATGATTCATTGGATGACATGATGTGATGAATTGAATAGAAGAATTGATGTGATTGGAATGATTTAGGTTGAAGTGATTTGATTAGATGATTGATTGATTGAATTGAGTAATTGATTTGATTGGAATGATTTTGATTGATTGGATTGATGAAGAAATGAATTGATTTGATGATAATGATTAGATTGATTAGAAGAAGTGATTTGGTTTGATTTTATTGCTTGGATTTTTGTTGGCTATTTGATTTTTTTTTATTTTGATGTTGTTTTGATTTTTTTTTGGATTTTGATGTTGTTTTGGTTTTTTTTGGATTTTTGAAATGTTTTGAATTTTTTGGATTTTGAAATGTTTTGATGTGTCAAAGGATGAAAATTTGAGTAGCCTTTGTGCTAGAGACCAATGACAAGGGGAAAACCAAGTCTAGGTGCAAGGAGATAGATGGGATTGATGGATGAAAGGGTGGGTGATGGGATAAGGGATAAAAGGCTCATGATATATGGATGGATGGAAAGGATAGGTCATAGTGAATGGAATTGATGTATGCATCATAAGAGAGCAAGGATGTGATTTCCAAAGACTATGTCATAGGAATAGCATGCCCCATTCTAGGTACAATACTTGGGATTTTTTTGGACAAAATGTATGACAATAGGATAATGATATGATTGGTTTAAATAGGATGAGATATGTCAAGAGATACCCAAAACATGCTTCAACATTTTTCCCCTATATCTTCATCAAGATCAAAAGGAGAAGGGTGGATAAGTGGACTCAATATGAGAGGTATGTATGATGGCTAAAGATGGTAGGTAGGATGGAAATGATATGACATGAATGATAGCTTGGATAGATAAGATATTGGGCCCCCAAGTGTATGTGACATAGAAGATCAACCTACACATGACGCCTATTTTATAGGTTTTCATCATGGTACTTATCCATGGCGCCTATTTACCAGGTTTTCACTGTTGGACAAAGGGATTTCTCTTTACATTTTTTTTTGTTTATTTATTTATTTATTTATTTTTTTGACTTTTTGGATAGAAGGGGAATATGGATAGGAGGGACTCAAGTGTCTATTTCCATGAAAGGTGGTAGTCCCACCAGAGATGGATGTCATTGCATGGACCATGTCAAATTCCATTATGTTCATAGATGTTGGTAAGGGATGACATGAAAGGGAGATGGAGTAGGTAGATGATGGATTATGAAAGGCTTGAATAGGACTTGTACAAAAGGATGGATGAAAGGTTTATGCAAAAGCATGGACCATAGGAAGGTGATTGGGAAGATATGTAGGATAGTAGTTGAAGGATGGGGAGATGGAGGTATGTGGGATTGTTGTGAAATGGAAGGGAACCATGACCAATGGTTGCACACAATGCGATAAACGTTGAATCTTTTGATGTGGATGAGGTGTGGAAGCAATGGAGATGTTTTCTTAGGAGATGGAGGATGTAGTGCTTTTGGTACCCACATAGACTTAGTATTTTTATGATTTTTGTTTGCACCTTGTGGGATTTTTGTAATTTTTGAATAGAATGTGCATTTTGGATGGAAGGGGATGGTTGGGATTTTTGTGATGTAGATGCCTCATTTGACGTGCTTTCTTTTTTCTTAGGTACCCAAACCAATTTAGTTTTGGCCTTTACTTTTGGAGGTATGGACTTATATAACTTTTTAGATGTATTTTGCTTTGACTTTTTGTATTGATGTCCTAAGGCATGAGAACCCTTAGGATTTTTTACTTTATAGGTAGAGGCATTGAAATTCTTTCTTTTGAATCCCATGGGTATAGTGGAATGGGTGGAAGCTTCATGTTTATCTGGGGTGATCCCCATAATTAGTTTCAATTTTAGCCAAAGCGGACATGAGAAATTGACCAATGTAAATATTACATTGAGGGCTTCATAATTGGATAAACTATAGAATTTGAAGATGGTGCGAACTAAGAGTCTCATCAAATTTTTATTACGTAGATTCTAAAATATTTTTTTCAAAATTTTGGAATCAAATTGCGCCCCCTATTTTCCATCTCCACGCGAAAATAGATTTTTGAGAAAAACAACTTTATTTTTAAAAAGTGGCCTTTACCAGAGTATAGCGCATAACTTTTTCCATGAAGGATAAAGTATAATTCTTTCAGAATTTAGATTTGTAACTCATTATCTAGATTAGCTCCCACTTGGTTAGATAGTTTTTATTGAATATTTTTCCTTAATCAAGTTTCAAAGTCAAGCAATTGAATTGAACCACCGGTATTGTATAGTAACTTTATATATGTCAAAATTTAATTTTATTTTTTTTTTGTTGGATCAAGGACTTCAATATAAAGCACTCATATTTTTCCAAAAAGAACATCTTCTATTTTTTCCACATGTGAAGAACAAAAATTCATTTTTAGATGAAAACCTATGTTTAATCAAGCTTAAAAAACAAATACATAACAAAACCAAAACATATTAAAATTATATTCATTGGATAGCTTGTTGTTAGGAATACCATAATCATTTGAAATAAATTTTAAATGAATTCATTTTATCCCCCAAAATCTAAATCAAAAGTGATTTTTTATCAACATTTTGATAGGTGTAAAGGAGAGGCATTTATAGGTATGGTTTAAAACTAGCGAGGCTCTATCCAAGGGGGTTTGATCTAAGGTGATTTGATCAAACCCTCTTCAATTGGAATCCTTAAAATGGAACTTTTAAGGCTTAAATCATTATATTTTTTAAAAATATGTGATTTGACTAAGGTGCATTCCTCTCTGGGAATTGTAAACCTATTATGACACCCTACATGTATTTGTTGGTCATGATTAGGAATATTAGGGTATTTATGGATAAATGGATAAAAGGATTGGATGGTAGGGATATTAGGTGTTGGAAGTAATGGTGGTAAAGTGGATGGAGGGATATTAGGAGTTGGAAGCAATGGTGGAAAATTTGATGGTGGAAGGTGTATGGTCACATGGTTTTGACATTTGTAGGATGATGGAGGAGGGATAGCAACATATGTTTTAGGGATACGATAGGCTTTATGATGGAAAGTGGACTTGGGATGCATCGAGGAAATACCAACATATTTAGTTTGTTCTCCTTGGGGTGTATGTCCAAGGCCATAAGAGCATGGAGGGACTTTGACATGGATGGGTTCCAAAATACCTTGTTCATGAAGGTCTAGACCTTTACCTTGGTGATTCATGTTAAATGGAGTGTGCAATGGATAATGAGACTAGGTGTAGGTGGAACACTAGACACGAGTTCCTTATTGGATGGAGAAAATGAAGCAAGGGAAGATAATGGTTGTTGTTGTTCTAAGGAGGAACATTCATGAATGAGGGTGGAAAGACCAATAGGATATGATGGAGGAATTGCAATGGGGTCGATAGTGGGTGATGGAGGATCATTAGGATCTTGATTATCATTGTGTTCACTTAGATCCAAGATATTTGTTTGATCTTCTATGTGTGCTTCGGAGGAATATGTCTCATCAAGGGAAGTGGATGTTTGTGCATCATGGATAGGACTAGGTGGGGGTGAATTTGGAATATCTTTCTCATGGATGGGTATAGGGTAAAGTTTCTCATGGATAGGCTCTTCATCATTATGGATATCATCTTGATCATAAAAATGATATAGATTATGGATAGGTTGGATGAAAATGATTTGATCTTGATTAGGACTAGGGCTTGATGTTTCCACATGCTTGAGAGTAGACTCTTGATATAACTCTTGGGTTGCTTGAATAGAAGTGGAAGGGGATTTCTCATGGAGAGCCTTGGCATGTTCTTGATGGTCAACAACATACGAGCATGAAAGAGGGTGACTTGGACTTACGATGGAAGACTCTTGAATTGGCTCAAGGGGTTGTGGATGACATGGTTGACTTGAATGACTTGGCATGATGTTTGAGGACTCTTTTGTATGTTCGAGTATATGTGTTGAATGACATGGTGACAATTGATTCCTAGCTTGTAGCCCTTGGGTGACATCCTTTATAGGTGGATGGGTGGAAGGTGTTGGCTTAGGATTTTGATTTTGATTGGATGATGGTATGATATACTTAGAGAGTACATAACCTAGATTAGTGTTCCCCTTGTGAATGGTTGCATTAAAACTTGAAGAAGTTTGACCTTGTTGCAATGTAGAACTTAAGTTCACATGTGTTTGTTGTGATGTGGCTTGATAGGTTGACGTGGCATTGACATGCAAAGAAGTGGATGGATTAGATTGGTATGAGGTGGAAGGGTGATAATGAATGGATAGGGGATGATGTTGTGGTTGTTGGGTTTGACAAGTGGCAATGAATTGATTGGCTTGAGCTAGGAGGTATTGGATTTTAGGTGATTTACTTTGTTGAAAATATTGGAAGAGTGTTTGAAGGCTTTGTATGGTTTGGTGGTCTAGGGGTTGGGGTGTTTGGTGAAGCGTTCAAAGGAGGTTTTTAAGTTGGGGTGCTAGGTCTTCTAATGTTGGCTTGATGTCACACATGTGTGTAAGCTCTTGCATATCGATTTGTTCCTCATAGTTCATGTCATCATTAGAGGTGATAGGAGAAGCCCCTCGAAGTATGATTTTAGGTTTTGGTTTTGTTTCATTATTTGTGTTAGGGAGAGGGCCTCCTTGAATTATGATCTTAGGATTATGATTAGGATTGTGCTTGTTTATGATTATGACCATTTTGACAAGTGGTGACTAGGACTAGGTTGGTGATGGTGATGATGTGGAATGATTAGATTGGATGACTTGGATTGATTAGGATGAAATGGATAGGATGTGAATGTGTTGGAAGAACGTGTAGAGTGACTTTTATTTATGTGTTTGGTGTTTAGCTTAATTTGGCAATGTTTAAATGAATGATCACACATGTACACTCATAAATCACTCATGCAAGACACATAAAAAAGTTTGAATTTTAAAATTTGAAGAATGTAATGATGACTATTAAACAAGCACACATGGAAGACACATCAACAAGCCCTATGACTAGTCAAGTGGGGTATGGCCAATTAGGTCTCAAGCTAGTCTATACAAGGTTGACTAAGGAATGATTTGAAAGAAAAATCCTGCCACACAACCGGGAGAAAGGGGTAACCCACCCTTCACCTTCACTTCCCAAAGGTATAAAGTTCTTTGGGGCTTAGCCAAGAGTGACAAGATTTTAACTCCCAAACAAGCGTGTCTTTTGATTCACACTTTGATTGAGGTCATCCCCAGGGGTGATGAAATCCCCTACCAGGCCTCCTATGAAGGGTTTGACAAAAGCAAACCAAGTGAGGTGTTTTTGATCACAAACGCACTTGATTCACACTCACAATTGTTAATTAACCCTTTAGAAAATTGAAATGTTCATAAAACAGTTCAAGCACTTGTTCTTTTTAACCCCAAATCAAGATGTGTAGGAAGACACTGGTTAATTTTAGACCCGATGTTCGATATGTGATTGAAGACAAAATTCGTTTTAAGCCAGTTTCAATGATGTGATCAAACAAGATTTGATTTTATGCCCCAAATTGAAATGTGTGACAAAAAAGATTAATGAGATGAAGGATGAAATGAGTGCACCTGGTTATTTTTGCTTTCCAAATTATTGTTGTGAGTGATATTGTTGCTACTAGAGCTCCTTATGATCACCTACAAGATAAAAAATGATATTATAATGCAGCAAAAATAAATAAATAAATAAAAATAAACTCATCAAAAAAATTGCAATTTCAGACACATGTTTTTGACATAGCTGAATTAGATTTCATTATTTGATGATTTTATTGATCTGAAAAATGAAAAATCAAAGAAGAGACCCCTTCTAATTTTATGAGAGCTTTCCAGAAATGTAAAGAAGTCAAAAAAATTCCCTCTTTTGCTCTCAGAAACGGAGATTTGTGAAAACCATATAGAAAATGAAGATCAGATTTTTTTCGCATTGTATTTGACCTCCAAATTAAATCTGCAAAACATAGACGCCAATTAGAATTTAAAGAGCTTTCCAAAAATGTAAAAATTTCTGAAAAATTCGCCGATTTGCATCCAAAAAACCAATTTTATGTAAAAACATAAAATCACAATAACTCCTACAAAAGTGATGTTGTAGCCTCTTGAGATGATGCCCAAGATTCTGTAAAAATCTTGTATAAAATTTCACAATTGTGTAGAAGATATGAAGAAATTGGTAAAACCTGGGGTTTTGTCCAAAAACTGGCAGATCTGCAACAAAATGTCAATAAACCCTCCAAAAAGCAAGCTAGATCAAAGGATTCACATCGGGTTCACCATTATGTAGATAGGGAAAAATTCAAGCTTAATTTAATGTTGAAATAACAAAATTAAATAAACCCTATCAAGCACCATGAGGTACAAACTAGAATGAAAATGTAAATAAACAAAGAAAATGCAAACCGATTTTCAAACTAGACTTGATTGATCTCCATGGCTCTTCTCCACCTGCATAAGAATACAAGATTTCAAAGGTTGATTGTTGAAGGAATGTTGGTTGCTCAATTCAGCAGCATAATGACCTGATGAAGATGATAAATGGAGAATGATAGAGAGAGATGGAAGACTAAAAAATTATTTTGACAGAGTCAAGATACTTAAGAATCCACCCTCTAAATGGATTGTGAGAGGCTGTATTTATAGATTTTTTGAAGACAAAAGCTTAGTTGGAAAAGATCAACGATTGAGATTCAGTGTGGTAAGATGAACGATAAGAGATGGAGAAGTGGAGAGAAAGATGGAAGCTAGAGAAAAAGAAAGAAATTGTTTCCTTCCCACAAAACCTTTCACTCAAAAATGAAGGCAACTTGCCCTTTGTCAAGTTTAGTTATGAGTTGGTTTTGTAGTTGAAGATAATTCATTAATTAAATAATTAAATTATTTAATTTCATGTGACATGTGGTTTTGGAAGTTTCTAATTAAATATTGAAAAGTATTTAATTATGTGTGAAATGCGGATAAGAAGTTTCTAATTAAATATTGAAAAATATTTAATTATGTGTGAGATGGCTTTTTAGAAGATTTTAAAGATGATTTCATGATTTTGGAAAAAAGAAGAATATTTACTTTATTTAAAATAAAGCAATGTGATTTTTTAGAAGATTTAAAGATGATTTCATGATTTTGGAAAAAGGAAGAATATTTACTTTATTCAAAATAAAGTAATGTGATAATTAAATTAAATAAATTGTAAAGCTTATTTAATTTAATTAAGAAGAATTAGAAAAGTGATTAAATTAAATAAGTAATTAAACTTATTTAATTAAGATAGAAGAATTAGAAAATGAACAATATAAATAAATAATTAAATTTATTTATATGTAGAGATTGAATTAGAAATTTAACTAAATAACTTGTATTTAATTAATTACCAAACTTATTATAATGTGACCATTTTTAGGTGTATACAACTACTAAAAATAGTTATGTCTAAAAATAACAATTTGAAAGATGAATCTTCGAAATGTAGGGGCCCAAAATAGAAGTCTTATGCATGGATCCCCTAGAGGTTTTGATGAGTCTCTACTCTATAACATAGTTAATCTTCTAAAGAATCTTGAAACCATAACCACCAAACCATGAAGTCATGAAAAATCACTCTTTGGTGACATTTTTGAACCCTCAAACCTTAGTTGCTTTAATTAAATCTTTAAACTATGAATTGTTCTTCTAAGATTAAATAATCTTGAAAACACACTTTTGAAACATAAACCTACACCTTTGAATAATATAATAAAAATTGAAAAAAAGTGATATAAACTAATAACAAGTCAATTTGAATAGACTCACATAAACATGGTACTCCTACTTTTTTTTTTTTATGTTCTTGAAACAATATAGGAACACTTTTGAGGGGTTTCCACCATTCAAAACATGTCATGTAAATGTTCCATGTGCACTTATGATGGGATGTTTCCACTAGAATATTTTCCAAATCACTCCAAGAACCCTTTTATACGACATCTACCACTTGAAAATGAACATAAACACACAAGGAGTTCCTTTTGACTATCACTTCCCCTCAAACTAGTGAAAATTGATGATATTCAAGCACTTTTGGATTATTCCTACAACTTAATTTGGTAAAATTGGTCTAAGAGAATTCTACCACCATCTATCATTCAAATTAGAAAACCAAAAGTTGGAGCACTCTTTCTCTATTTACACCACTTAAACATAACAAAATTAAACTATATGCCCTAGTGGAGTGACTTGGCCACTTAAACATTACTCAAACTACCATCTCTCCAAAACTCTCAAAAACACTTAAGACATGGTTATCACTCTTTAATCATCCTTTTTACTTGCATATTCCACCTTAACCTATGTCAAATTATATTAGACATGCTCCAAACTTGTATTTTCCTCTATAAGACTGCATTATTACTTTTGAATTGTGATTCTTAAAAGAGGTGACCATTTGAAGGTGATTTTAGTTATGAGGAATGCTTTGTGACAACTTCCACAACTTAAAACATGGCTATGCATAACTAGTCAAGGTTCTTTGATCTCTTTTCCACCTTTAAAATTTATATTTTCTTCACTAGATAAGTATAGTCTCCAAATAATGACTTTTTCAATATTCTCTAAATATTATATGAGCATGTTAAAGTGACCATACAAACCTTCAAAATTGAGTATGCTAAAGTGACCATACAAACCTTCAAAATAGAAAACCTTTCTCAAAACATGACAAGAAACAAAGATATAGTCATGACACAATTTAAGTATGTGATAATTTGGTAGGTTAACGTAATGAAACATGCAAGAATGATTTTGACATTAAAATTTTCATAGAGGTGTAAAAATTATCTCTATTTGGGGATAATGACACATGCTCAAGGGTCATAGGAAAACCTCATATTATTTGGTTTTACATACTAGTGACTATCCATTAGGAAAAATAATCAAGCATATTTCTAATCACCTAGATAAATGACTAACCTAATCTAGAAAAAAATGATGATTAAAAATAAACACATTACTAAAAGAGATACATATCACAATCACAATGGGAATATTAATATAAAAAATTACACTTGAATGAATAGAAAAGCAAGACTAGTTAGACAAAACCATTTGCAAATTAAGAAAATTAACCTCCACTAAACACACAATTTTGAGTCTAAGACCCTTTCACTTATCTATATTTTTTAAAATAAAAAAATGGCACTCTTGATATCCTCTCACCACTATTTCAAAATCAAAGCTAAGTATGTTTTGTCCAAATACATTGGTTGCATTCCTCCAAGTGTTTCCAATCATTGCTTGCATTTGGTGGGCATTAGAGTTAAGATTTTAGAGGCTTGCCTAGAACTTTATGTAAGGGATATTTAGATATTTGTTTCTATTCTTGGTTCTTATTCTATTGTCCATACATCTGTTACGGTCCTCAAAAAAGCTATTTCTCCCTCGCCAAATACATGTTCTTTTAATGGTTTTAGCAATATCCAATTGCAAAAATATTTTCTAGGTCAAAGACATGAGACTACTCCTAAGATTATGATAGACCTAGGATTTAAAAGGTTGAAATAATAATTTAAGGTAAAATATAGATCCCTTATCCATGCCAAGCACTTCCTTGTTCTATAATTTGGAGAATTTCTTGAAGGAGAGAAAAAAATTATTGGGCATGGTTTTATCAATCACTTCAATCACCTCTAGCCAAGCCTTCCATATCTAAACAATTGAATAAATAATAAATAGCAACCCATCATGGAAGAAAATCTATAAATTTACCCTTGTGCTCAATGGTTTTCACTATAGATTTTCATTTTATCAAAGATCGAGAATCTATCCTCTATGATCACTTTTGGATTTGGATTCAACACACCCTTATGCTAAAACTATAGCATCCTACCTTCAATTACTCCACTAAATATTTCAATGCCATGCTGATATGGGTTCAACTACCAAATCTTCCACTTCCATTCTACCTTAATTCATCCTTTAAAGTCATTGACAACTCTTTAGGTAATTTTCTAGTGATAGATAATATCACAACAACATTAACTCATACAAATTATGATTGAATATCAAGTTGCAAATATCACCGCAAAGGTTGTAGAGTGCTTGAAGGAGGGTTTTTTTTGTTGCACATGGTTTTATTAATTTATTTATTCACTTCTAGACAAGCCTTCTAGATCTAAAAAATGGATAACTAATAAATAACAACCCCTCATGAAAGAAAATATATAAATTTACCCTTTTTATCAATGGTTTTTATTATAGCTTTTTACTTTATCAAAGATAAAGAATCTATCATATATGATCATTTTTGGATTTGGGGTCAACAAATACTTATGCTAAAATTATGGCATCCTACCTTCAATCCCTCCACTAAATATTTCAATGCCATGTTGATATGGGTTCACCTACCAAATATTCCACTTCTATTCTACCTTAATTCATCCTATGAAGCTATTGACAACTCTTTAGGGAATTTACTATTGTATGATCTATGTTATGATATAGATCATGTTGCTACATATTTCCCTAGTGTAGACATAAGTTGATATGCCAAACCTCATGGTTAAATATTCTCTCCCCCACCATATCTCTATAAAAGTTGTAAAATAAGATCCAAACCATTCTTTTAATCCACCACAGGGACAAAAGAAGAGATGTGTAGCACTACTCTAGAGCTAGCACCCTCCCCAATCAACTCTTCTATGGAGGAGTTTCAAGAAATAAAGGTACACCATGTCATATATTCTTCTCTATCATCAACCAATGATGTAGGGAATGATCTGATGAAATATGGACTCTTGTGCAAAAGTGCAATAAAACTCAAATCACACAAGATTAAGATCCACATCAAATACGTCTCCCCTCCTATGCTAGCATGGGTGGGAAACAATGGATAGTGTAGTTCATTTGGTATTTGTGCATATCTTTGTCTCTTTTTGCTCATCCTTATTTGACACATTTTTCCAATCTATCATTTGTCTCCACTATTTGGTCACTTAGATATAGTCATGTTTGTAATTTTTTATATTATTTTCTCTATCCATATTTAGGGCTTGAATATTTTTGTAAAATCTTAATATTCTAATAACAAGGGAGATGCTCCTTATCCCTTTGCTTCACTTATCAAAAAATATCTATAATTTTTAGAAATCCTCCTTGATGAAAATTTTAATTCATTTCCCCCTACTATTAGCATGTATTCCTTATACGACACAATCATGCTCAATGTGTAACTATTTCTAATTATAAAAGTGTTACATAGTATTCTATCTAAAATTTCACCTCCATATGGTGAATATTGAAGCTCCTTTATATCCATCTTCTCTTTCCATGTCTTTATAAAAATCCAAAAATCCAAATGCACCTACAAGTTTATATAAATTAAAGAGAAAAATCTAGAAACAACAATGAGAATAAAATGATAATAAATGCATAACAAATGCTATCTCACTTAGCCATTATTTAAGAAAAGATAGGAAGTCACAAGGACATGTGTATCCTTATCTCGCCATTTAGTGTGTAATAAGGATCACTATCCTTCATTATTGCATATCTAAGTTTTGAACCACCTCCTAAGAAATTATTAGGTCATTTGTAGTAGTTACCATCAAATAAGATTTCATGGAATAAAATCATATAAGGGCTTTGATAACACATGATATGAATCCATTTATCTGAAAACGTTTTTTATAATCCTCTATGACCTTATGCCTTCTTTACTAAAGTGTCTATTAATAAGAGATGGGATCTACTTCATTCCAAACCTAATAATTGAATGATATTTTTATTGGTTATTTTTCTTCTCCTATACTTTCTAAACAAAAAAAATTAAGTGATTAATTCCATGAAAACAATGTATAATAGAATTATGATTCAAATATCTTTAAAATATTTTCAAATTTCAAATATATTTTTTACATTTTTATATTGTAAGAATGTGTGTTATAATTATATAAAAGTATAAATCACATTTAATAGTAATGATTCAATTCATGATAAGAAGTAGAGATATTTGAATTTTTTAGACTACTCTTTTTTTTAACTGGTAATTTTTTTGGGTGTACGCATATAAGTCTCCCTCTCTTTTAACTTTATCTACATTTTCTTTATTTTTTGAAATAATATTTATTTTAATTATTTATTTATTTATTTACTTTAGTATACCTAGTTGCACTTTTTTAAATAATAAATTAGGATCGCAAGAGTATTTATATTTTGACATGCACTATATTAATGATAAGTTTTATTGTTGTGGGTGGATGGGTGGGCTCCCCCCTCGCTCCTCACACTGGCACGGGGTGTCTAGGTGGTCGTGAGGTGGAGGACGGGACGGACGGGTGTCATGCGGACTTGGATTGCAGCAGTCTTACCATCCGGCTAAATTTAGCGGATTGTGGATGATCACTGTAGTGTAATCGCCAGCCATCTAATTCAATTTCATGGAGTGGGTTGAGGCATGATGGATATTGTTCTCACGAGGCCAGTTGAGGGACACGTAGCATACGGTTCTCCTTGTTCTGTGCGCGGAAGTGCCGTATGGTTATCACCATAACTCGCATTGATCACAACTCTTAGTTGAAGAGACTGGGGATGCATTTCATCTCATGCGAAGGACGGATTGCATTGCGATTAATCTGTTTCGTATACGATGACTGATGGATCATTATTCAGGTTTTATATTAATCTCTTGAAGTCGGTTCCTAAATATAGGTTCGGCTTCTTGGTATTTGCCTTTGTGTTTATTTTGCAGGGTGCACCGATCATATCTCAGGCAATGGAGAGACAATCAAAGTCGAAGTTCACAATTATCATCGCGGCGGAAGGGCTTGAATCTTTTGGTGTCGACACTCCTGTCTCCTTAATGGCAACGGAAAGGCACATTGCCTTCCGGGAGGTTACGGACCAACGGCTTAAACGTATCCTACTCGAGGACGATCCAGTTTCGATTGCAGCAGTGAAGATGGTACTC